>JAJOZX010001576.1:835000-864417 GCA_023014485.1 Bathynomus jamesi | reverse complement strand
TAATGATTATCTAAAAAGTTACATTTATTCTAATGATTATCTAAACAGGTACATTTTTCTAATGATTACCTAAAACGTTACACTTATTCTAATGATTATCTAAAAGTTACACTTATTCTAATGATTATCTAAACAGGTACATTTATTTTAATGATTATCTAAACAGGTACATTTATTTTAATGATTATCTAAAAAGTTACACTTATTCTAATGATTATCTAAAAAGTTACATTTATTCTAACGATTACCTAAAAAGTTACATTTATTCTAATGATTATCTAAACAGTTACATCTATTCTAATGATGATATCTATCGACATTTGTACTGAATTAAATCCTGATTTTGGTTTTTCACGTTATAGTTAAATAATTTAAATTCTACTTGGATGCCAAATTGGATATCATGCCTTGCCCCCTCATTCCCACATAAAGCTAACTACGGTTGGAAAAGTTTGCAGTTATTCATCCACATTTAATCTTATTTTTCAAAACATTATAATCAAAGTAATTACTAATTAGTACGCTGTATATTTATAATTCTATTGCGTATTACCTAAAAGAGCCCCGCGTAACCATCGGTGGTAGGCGTACCACAGGCTGGGAATCGCTGGCCTAAGCTAACTTAAACTAACCTGTCCAGAAATGGGAAAACCGTGGAAAGAATGAAAATATCCTGAAATGGGAACTATATCGATTTAAAATTGCCTTCTTAGAGATTCTCATTGGCGAGGACTCGTCACTATTGAGGGCGGAATGAAATTAAAAATGACATTGGGTGGCTTTACACCGTCTTTTGTTTTCACCCATCGATTATTATGTATTGGGAATGTACGTATCCTTAGACATCGGAAAGCTTTCGAGATAATAAACATTTTTGAGCATGCAAAGAAACGTCTATGTACTTTGGACTGACATAACTCAATGCACAAGGTGATTAAAAAAAAAGTGTTTAAAAAAGTAACTTGTTACATAAATATTTTGGAGGACACCCTTTTTTTTTAGGGGGTACACCCTGTATAATGATTTCCAGGAATTAATGAAAGATCAGTGAATTTCGTTCTTACAAAGAAAACGTCAAACGTATGTTTTCTCAATAAGTTTAAATTAAATCAATGAACCAAAACTGGAAATAGACAAGTATTTTCATATCAAAATTACTGTAAGGATACAATTACTGTAAACGTCTCGAATCAAAACGGTACAATCTAAACTACAGTAACAGTGAAAGTAGTAAGAGATACAAGCACGGTGTATGGACTAACAACAGAATTGAGCATGGATGAACGATTTACATGGTAACTCGTGTGTGTGTGTGTGTATACCATCGCCGTGCCTCGGTGGTGTAGTAGTTAGCATCGCTGGCTACGAATCCAGCGGCCCCGGGTCCTGTGTTCGATTCCAGGGAAAGCAGTTGGCGCGCAGCATACCCAGCTGTTTATCTTTCCACGAAAAATAGGTTGGTAGGTAAATGGGTACCCTGGGTAGCCTAGTGGTTAAGACACTGGACTGCTGATCGGAAGGTCGTGAGATCGAGTCCGAGCAAGGACTTTATAATTTCTTACCACCCGTGGTGGGTCGTGGTTCGGATTCCACGTTAAGCTGTAGGTCCAAGGTGGAGCAACAAGCTTGACTTTCGTCAGAATGAACAATTCGGGGTGGAAGCAAAACCAAGGTTCTACATATATATATTAGTGGTCGGCAACTACATTCAAACGAGGGCCGTATCATAGGCGAGGCGTTTGGCGGCGAGCCAACCCCATCAACCGGCCACTTTTCTCATTGAGAGAACTTATGTAATTTATTATTATTATTAAGTATATGTAATAATGTAATTGTAATGTATCTGTAATTTAATAAAAAACGTAACTCAGATATAAGACCAATTACTGAACAATATCTTTCAGGTGTTGAAAACACACTTGAAGTGAGACTTGAGGATACGAGAGCTTTTCCAAAACATTTATGGTTAACTCAAAGACATCAGGAACATCACCGATGTCAAAGATGAAGTTATCAAAAGAAGACTAGACACCTGGCTCAGGACGGTTCCGGATGAGCCGGATATGCCTGACTTTGTGAGATACAGAGTTCGGGATAGCAATTCTATCTTGCATCAAGTCAGGTCTAGAGGCGGGGCCACCAGATTGACCTCCGTGTAAGGACAGACCAACGCACGGAACATCTGCAAGGTAGCAAGGATGCAGCGTTCTATTCAATTATTAATAGATCTTTTTAGGATTTTATGGAAAAAAATTACAGCTAGAAAAAAGTCACCTTTTTAAAACATTTTAAAATAATTTCGAAATAAAAAATACATTTTTGCCAACACAAGTCAGCCAAGTCGGTGGGCCGGACAACGGTGTTTGGCGGGCCGGATCTTACCCGCAAAAAAATAGACATAAAACAAAGATTTATAGTAATGTGTGTGTGTGTGTATTTTACTAAGTATATATATATATATTATATATTATATATATGTGTGTGTGTGTGTGGGTTCGGTTACCAGTTAAATGATCTTAAAATATCGGAATGTGGTCTGCGGGTCCTTCTTATTCATGTTGTTTACCTGCGTGCATATACGAATGTCTCAGATTTGGGCCTCGTGCGTGAATCACTCCATGAGGAATGCCACATCCATTAATCATTTTTAGTGCCACACGGGGCTTGGCCCTTCCAAGCAAGAAGAAGAAAATGAAAACAAATAGCCACGGTAACTTTCTCTGCTCTTACATTCGCTCTTTTTCGTTCAGAACATTTCTCTCTCTCTCTCTCTCTCTCTCTCTCTGTCTAAACTGTCTCGCAGAAAAGGGAAGAAAATCGTGGAATTGGTGGAAAGTACTTCCGTGTTTCCGTTTTTGAGAGAGAGAGAGAGAGAGAGAGAGAGAGAAAGAGATTACAAAGAAGAAATTTAATAAGCCAAAACAACGAAAAATGTGACGGGATAAATGTAGAATTTACAGTAAATAAACAGAATAAAATTTTATTGCCTCTTTCGTTTCATTTCGTTTCTATCATGTACCGAAAGTAAAGTGCGAAATTTTTCTGGATTAAACGCGCGAAGCCCCTTTTTTTTTTCTTTGATTGCCGACAAGATCTTCTGTAGCCATAAAATTCCTTCCGTTTGCCATGGCTTCCTGTCGTCCTGTGGCCTCTAATAGAGCGTTTGAAAATCCTACAACAATTCTTCATACGATTCTATCATTTATAACCTCTATAAAATAGCATAACTGTGGAAGTCTCTTTTGATTAAAAATATTTACATTTGACAGTAAATGAAGATACGAGGCCCAAAAGTTAACAGTGAAGTTAATATATAACGAGAGAAATTGCTATATGGTAACAAACCTATTAAAATATTATCTACGGTTTATCGTGTCTTTTTTTAACAAAAAACTAAACATTGTTAATTCTTATGTTAAGTCTGAACTTAAGAAAACATTTGAAAGTGGCTCATGGAAGCTAATTGTTTGATTAAACAAAGCTTTGCGATCCGCCAGAGTGGAATTGATGTGTCAAATGCGGTCTTCTGAATAAATAGAAACGAAGACGCGCGCGATAACCTTCATTTTAGTCTGGTAAAATGGCAATCACCCATTTCAGTAACATCTATTTCATTCGTGTAACAGACGTAATGGAATAAAACAGTTAAAATATAGTATCTTAAACCAAAGTAAAAACGCGAACTAAAAAAAAAAAAAAAAAAAAAAAAACGGAATTACCAACAGATGTCAGGTGTTCGAGGACTTGCGGATAACTCCTTTGCTTTAAGATGTGGTAAAGAATTATTATTTAGCGGTAAGAATTTACTGTGATAACATGTTACAAGTTTGTGTTTTGAGTGTAATGGAAAGTGCCTTTTGCTTTGTCAAATGACTCGTTAAACAAGTATACTGACTACCGTCATTTACTCTTAACATTTTATAGGCTACAATCATAGTATCACTACTGATTTAATTTATAATATTTGCTCTAAATTATATATATATATATGTGTGTGTGTGTGTGTGTGTGTATGTTTCTAAGATCCTTTTCGTAGTGTAACTAGAACAAGACCTAAATAACTGTATTTTAAACCATATGCTAGTTAGTTAAACGCTTTAGTATAAATATATTTAGTATATATATATATAATATATATTATATGTATGTATATGAATAACAAAAAACACAACAACCCCCAAAAGAACCACCAGATAATTTCTCTCTCAATATAATTTTAGTTTTTTTTTTTCGCTCTGAAGAAGGCAATACAATCTCTGTATAAAGATGGTGTGTAAAGCTTTCGACTCGAGGGAACGCATAGTTTAACTATTCCTCTAAATGTATAGTTTTATTTTATTATCGGGGTTTTTCTATTACAAATAGCCAATATATCTCGCCAGTATGAAATATTGCGAAGTATGGAAATGAGGCAAGCAGCGAGTTAACGACATAACTTGACATGGTCTAATGGCAGATAGTATCAGCTAATAATATCAGGCAATATCGGATAATGTCGGTAATAGCAGACATCTCTTCTCAATATCGCCACGCCTTTTTAGATGGCAGCTCTAACCATAATCATTTGAAATTAGTAAATTATATAATCCATAATATATGAAAGGTTTGGTCTTGTATGAACTGTGTGAATGGTGATTTACTGTTGGTTTTTGTCTTAAGTTTTCAAGGTATAGATTTGAATAGATCATTAAATCTAAGCTATTGAAAGAAAAATGGAGAGAGAAACCTGATTTAAGGCAGGTCTAAAAGCTGAAATTCAATTTTTTTAACTTCGCTTAAAAAATTTTTTGATGGGTGTGAGCCAGCCAAAATTCTGATCTTACGATGAGTGTGATTACAGACTATCTGATATATTTTATGAAGGTTTATGAGGAATAACGAAATATTAGCTCATATCTCTCTCTCTCTCTCTCTCTCTCTCTCTCTCTCTCTCTCTCTCTCTCTCTCTCTCTCTCTCTCTCTCTCTCTTTCATCTTCTTCTATTGGTCATTTTGAGTATTACATCATGCAGGATCAAAGTATACGTTGGTTGGACATCATTAACTAAGGTTCTGTCCATCGTCCTTTATACTCTTTGCTGTTCTTGTAAATTCTTTTCTCTCTGTGATGCGTAGAAGGCATGATAAGTTTTGTAAACTCGTTGTCTGGAGCACTTTCTCACCATGCCCAATACCCTCAATATTTAGTTCCCATTGCGAGTACGAAGCAAATGGAGTAAATAACCATTATTGAGTGACTATATTAACATTAATTCCGCCCAAGTCTGATCAATGCTTTTATTTATATATGTATATATATATATATAATCGTAAATCAAATTTTTTTTATAAATTTTATTAATTTTTAGAATTTAATATGTTTTTTTTTCCATTTTTGCGAAAATTTTCATTTCCAGAAATATGTCCAAAGAGCTGCTTAATTTTTATGAATATCTATTCTAACGCCATTAAATTAGCAAAAGCGCCAAACTGGCTACAATTCCCGCGCCCTGTCCGGAACACGTCAACGCGCGGGCAGCCAATGTTATGCTCCATTACTGTTGAAAAATGCGCCACGGGGTACAATTAAATCCGCTTCTCCGTGCTCTTCGATCGTTTTCATTAGATTTCACTCAATTAATATTCGCAAACAGTAGGAAATGGAAGGAGAGAGAACGCTAAGTGAACGATAGTTAAAGAAATTCTCTCGTACTTCGGTTCTCTATGGCGCTTAAGCTAAGGATAGGCTAATTCCCAACAGTCAACTAAAATGCTTCGTAATTAGTCCGAGTTTATGATGTTGTGAAAGAAGCCAATTATCGGGTTTTGCGTATTATACGATAAGGCCGTCGATAAGAAATAACACAATTCTATTTCCTTAAAGAAACTTTATTACGAATCCTTTATATGAAAGAGAAACGAAATATATTTAAAGCTATAATAATAGAATGCTCTCAGAGCAGATTCGGAAGGAACCGAGCGCCACCTTGTCCGTAATCCAATCGTGTTAGACGAGCCACTGGGCAGAATGGAGGAGTTGAGATCATCAGATTCTCATTTCGCGTTTAAAGTCTTTAAACAAATTAATCGATACAAAAATATGTTCTCGGGATGAAGTCGTGAGCGAGGCCAGCTGCCGGGTTCTCCTCTATAACGGCTTCCAAATCTTTTGACATTCCGCCTATAGGAACTATGTTTACGAGAGAGAATATTTACCAAATAGGCACCGATAACTAAATGTATTCCTTAATTGCCATTGCTATTTTTAATGTTCAAATTTAACTCCTTTCTGCTATATATATATATATATATATATATATATATATATATATATAGAGAGAGAGAGAGAGAGAGAGAGAGAGAGAGAGACCCTTTTAATTTTAGTTTAATTTTTTGTAAAGCTAAATTTGTCTGTCCTTCTGAGTACTTCGCAATTTGGCGTTAGTGTCTGTTATTGTTAAATAAAAATCCTTTAAAAAAGGGTTTTAGGGACATTGAAACTGACGTACTGCATCGGCGTCAGCTCGTATGTAAAACTGTTCGCCCACGTTCGTCATGTCGACCAGATCTTTTCAGCCAATCCCTTTACTACCAGAAGTCTTCATTCCTGTTGGCCTTTTAAGGGAATCTACATGGCGGGGAGGGTTCTCTACCCATTTAACCTCAGCCTGGCACCCAAAGACCAAATTTTGGTCGGATGATGAAGTCTAGAAGAGGGGCCGGCCCCATCCGACCGAAAATAAATAAAAATAGTTGGTCCAATTGCAAGAAATTTTACACCGTGTTGCTGTGCTACAATGATGAATAATTGGCCCGGAGACATATCCTCTGGCAGGCGGGTTATACCTTTTCAAAACACTTCGTACGGGCAATCAATTCTCTTTCGTCCTTTTATACATTCTTCTTAACCACTTTGATCGATCCTTTATGCGAAAATATGATAAAAGAGTTTGAGTAATTTTCACTGTGAAAACTCATGATATGCTCTGTGAGGTATTAGGCGGCGCCCTTAGGCTCACAAGGAACACTATGGCGAGCCTTCCTAGAGGTTATATAATATATATATATATAATATATATATATATATATATATACTCTCCTTCGCCCTCTGGCGGAGAGGTAGAAGACTTCGTGAGGACAGCACGAGCCTTAGCCTCGAGCGTAAAGTGTATGGTATACAACAGGGCGGACATAAATTGTGATTTCCTTATTTGTTTTGTTAACCATTAAATAGTATCAGTTATTTCTACTGTAATTATTTACCAACCAACCAACCAACCACCACCGAATGAAGGACTATTTTAAACTTCATTTTGAAGTTACAAAAAAAACAAAAAGAAAAAAAGCGTAAAAGTAGAATGGCACAGCATAACACCATATATATATATATATATATATATATATATATATATATATATATATATATATATATATATATATGTATTAAATAAACACGTTCATTGACTTCAGGTATAAAAATGATCATTTTGTCCCAATTGACCGGCAGTGAATGAGGAAAAGGATTTCTGAATATCCACAAATGGATGGATGGATGAATCGTACATTCCCAAAAAAAAAGGTTATTTATATATATATATACATTTTTTTTTTATCATAATTGAGTTTAAGCAATTGTAAGAAATACATAAATCTGATTTATGACGCACAATTATGCAATTATATATATATATATATATATATATATATTTTTTTTTTTTTTTTTTTTTTTTGACCAAGTTAATCAGCTTCAGTTAAAGAGTTAATCGTGATATAAATCTATAATTATAATAGCCATTAAGATAATATTTATAACATTTAACACTAATATATGTTTAGAAAATTAAAAATGTTAAAAATAATTACACAACAAAGATTTATACTAAACGGAATGGCGCATCAGACTACAGTCATTGAGTTATGTCTGCGCCGAGTCTGGGAAAATTCTGGGACGAGTTTGGGATGTGTCCGGGACAAGTCACTGACTTCTTGCTCAGAATGTATTAATACTGGCATTATGTAAAATATATATATATATATATATATATATATATATATATATATATTACGAGCACATCAAAGAAATGGTTTTATATATATATATATATATATATATATATATATATATATATATATATATATATATATATATATATATATATATATATGTTACACACAGACCGTGCGTGGAACAAGGAACTCTTGTGAAAAAATTAAATCCACTGCAGTTCGAATAAATAATGATAAATGACAAATACTATAGTTTTTCTTTTTTGTGGGCAACCCGTTACCCACGTTGGGCTAATACCATGAGAAAAGAAATTATAGTGTGTAACATAAAAATTTCTTGGGGAACCATTCTGAGTTGTAATATAAATATCACACACACGCACACTTTATGTGAGTTCTAACGACAGCTCAGGATCGACCTGCGGTCGACCCCTCTGCACTATGTAGCATCCCGCCTCATTTGCGGGATTTGGTGAAGGAGGGAATTGCTCTCTGATCTCCTCCTGCCCTCGTAGCCAGCCACGCATGGCTGGTCAGGGACTTTGCACTGGAATCTGTCCAGCTGGTTCTTGAAGTTATTCAAGTCGGTGTGCTGGAGATTCCTCACTTCATTTGGTAGGCCCAGAGCTGGGCACTTGCGGTTTTTTGCCCGTTTGTTTGCGGTACTGCGGTACTGCGGTACTACTACCGCACTACCAAACCGGTACCGCATAACGCAGTACCGCAAAGGATCGCTGAAAGTACAGCAGTACCGCTACCGCATTCAAATTTCCCGCGGTACTTTCCGCGGTACCGACCAACACGGTAGTACCGCAGTACCGCAGTACCGCAAACAAACGGGCAAAAAACCGCAAGTGCCCAGCTCTGGACCGTAGGGCAGTGAAAAGCTTTGGGCCTCGTATTCTGAGGGTATTTTCCATTCTCGTTTTCATGGCCCTTGTCTCACCGCAACTGGGACAGTACAAAATCTGCCCCTTCTCTCATTCCAGTTTGTTTCTATTTCATTTCTAAGGCTAGGGACAGAGCCCTCAAGTATTTTCCATATGTATATTATCGTGTACCGCTCGCGCCTTCTTTCGAGAGACTAGAGTTTCAGGGATTGTAGTTGAGACCAGTAGTCTTCACCTTCCGTTTCCTCTATCTTAGACGTAAAAGTTCTTTGTATAGCTTCAATGTTCGCAATGTCTCGTTTTTTGTATGGGCTTGTGAGTACTGAGCAATACTCTATTATTGGTAGGACTAGACTCTTCCATAATTTGAGCATGATGTTTGCTTTTCTGCTGCGGAAGCTCCTCCAGATGATTCCCATTATTTTTCTAGCTGTTGTAATTTTGATTTTATAGTGCTCTCTGAATTCTGCATCCGACGACATTATTACTCCAAGATCCCTGACTTGTGGATTTGGTGTTATTTGTTTGGCTTGCAGAGTTTTGTACCCTTTTTTCTGTAGCTTCTTGTTATTACCATATCTTAGAAGTTGGAATTTTTCTTCGTTGAACTTCATATTGTTGTCTTCTGCCCACTGGAATAATGTTTTAAAGTCGTTTTGTAATCTTTCTATGTCACCTTCGTTCAATATTTCCTCGCATATCTTTGTGTCATCTGCGAAATATAATACAATACTGTCATTGATATCTGCATCAATATCTGCAATCATTATTATGAACAGCAAGGGAGCTAGTACACTGTACAGTCCCTTGCGGAAGCTCCTCCAGATGATTCCCATTATTTTTCTAGCTGTTGTAATTTTGATTTTATAGTGCTCTCTGAATTCTGCATCCGACGACATTATTACTCCAAGATCCCTGACTTGTGGATTTGGTGTTATTTGTTTGGCTTGCAGAGTTTTGTACCCTTTTTTCTGTAGCTTCTTGTTATTACCATATCTTAGAAGTTGGAATTTTTCTTCGTTGAACTTCATATTGTTGTCTTCTGCCCACTGGAATAATGTTTTAAAGTCGTTTTGTAATCTTTCTATGTCACCTTCGTTCAATATTTCCTCGCATATCTTTGTGTCATCTGCGAATATAATACAATACTGTCATTGATATCTGCATCAATATCTGCAATCATTATTATGAACAGCAAGGGAGCTAGTACACTGTACAGTCCCTTGCGGAAGCTCCTCCAGATGATTCCCATTATTTTTCTAGCTGTTGTAATTTTGATTTTATAGTGCTCTCTGAATTCTGCATCCGACGACATTATTACTCCAAGATCCCTGACTTTGGATTTGGTGTTATTTGTTTGGCTTGCAGAGTTTTGTACCCTTTTTTCTGTAGCTTCTTGTTATTACCATATCTTAGAAGTTGGAATTTTCTTCGTTGAACTTCATATTGTTGTCTTCTGCCCACTGGAATAATGTTTTAAAGTCGTTTTGTAATCTTTCTATGTCACCTTCGTTCAATATTCCTCGCATATCTTTGTGTCATCCGCGAAATATAATACAATACTGTCATTGATATCTGCATCAATATCTGCAATCATTATTATGAACAGCAAGGGAGCTAGTACACTGTACAGTCCCTTGCGGAACAAAGCTCTCTACTTCCGAGACTTCCGATTTGACTCCATTTACCACCACTCTTTGCGTTCTTTGAGTCAAGAAATTAAATATCCATCTTCCTAACTTTCCAGTAATTCCTGTATGCTTAAGTTTGTGTGCTATAATTCCATGGTCACATTTATCGAAGGCTTTAGCAAAGTCCGTATATATTACATCTATGTTTTGTCATCGACACTGTCTCCAATATTTTCTCCTGGTGGTCTAATACCTGTGATATATATATATATATATATATATATATATATATATATATATATATATATATATATATATATATATATATATATATATATATATTATATATTGCATATGGGATGAATTTCACATTTACACACGTGAAATAAATGACTGATGCAAACCCACAAGAAAAAGGGAAAATGATTCCAAGGCCTTTCGTGTATTCAAGTCATTCCCTGACGAGGTGTACTGTTGAATACGCGAAAGACCTTGGAATAATTTTATTTTTCCTTTTCCTTGTGGGATGGCAGCATATATATATATATATATATAAGCTTGTCTAGGCTTGACCTTCGTCAGAATGAATAATTTTTGGGAAGGCAAAACCCTTGTTTTTTAATAATGTTTATATAATTTCTTTTTTTTTTTAAACTTCAAAATTAATTTTTAATTTGACTTTTGGAATACATTTCAACTTTTATGAGTGTAAAATTGATTTTAGATGCCCACCCACTACAAAAGTCGCCATTTCACTATAACTTTGCTTTCTCTCAATTTGTACTTGGAGTCTCCAAAAAGTACGTGTGTATGTATGTATATATATATATATATATATATATACACACACATTATTTATACAAAATTTACATATAGTAAGGAATTAAATTCACATAAAATGTTTTACGATGTTTATCAGAATTTTTTTTTTATTTGTTTTAATTTTTTATTGCGAAAGAATGGTGCCCATTTCGACAATTCTCTCCCAAAAATTGTTTATTTGTCGATTTGTGATTGTCTACCACGTGAGCAGCAATGAGGGACCGCGTGAATGAAGGTTGAAAGCTCAGTTACATTTATTTTTAGGATTAGTGTGTGTATATATATATATATATATATATATGTTGTTGTTTTTGCTGTTTGTATTGCTGCTGAAGCGTCCCTTAGATGTTTTCGCGCATCGTGCGTATAAAGATATACGCAAGTTGCCTGCCCTGAAATTATTTCTTCTTTTCTTTCTTCAAGTTGAACGTTGATTTAATTTACTTCAATTTAACCTAAAATCCTTGATTTTGTGTTTGTGTGTGTGTGTGTGTGTGTGGTGTGTGGTGTGTGTGTGTTCCATCGCGGCCACGTTGCCACAATGCTTCCCGTTATATCAGCGATGCAGGGTAAATGACTTTGGGTATGTTCAATATACAGTATAGTTGCATGGGTGACGTCCTCTACATTCAGATGGTGTGTAGTGATCCTTAGATGGTTCAGATTCCACGTGAAGCTGTAGGCCCCGTCCGTCGCACGACCTTTGTTTTGCGAAGGAAGTTGAATAGCCCCTGAGATTATTTTTTTACTATAACCTTGAAACTTGAGGATTATTTCGTCGCCATATCGCAACACCCCTTCCTGTCGATCGACGAAGTCACCCATCAAGGATCACTGGTAGATTTTTCTACCAACAAAAGTCCGTTGCTAATTTTTCTGGTCTTTAATGGGTTAAGTGACATTGGGTCTTCATAGTAACTGGCTGGGAGACCGTCCTCTGCGTCCGGATGATATAGCGACCCCTGGTTCAGATCCCACGTAAAACTGTAGGTCCTCTCAGTCACACAACCTTTATAAACCGTTACGAAGGTGTTTAAACAACCCCAAACGTTATTACTGCGTTACGTAACGTAATTATATCTCATTTCATTCCTGAATAATGAAGGATTTAAACGTTACAGGAACAATAATATTAGATGAAGCGTTTGCATATAGGACCTTCGCGCCAATCCCTTTACTAGGGATGTAGGGATGTATCCCAAATTTAAAAAAAAAGGGATCTTCCTGTCTGTTGTAAAGTATATTTAGAGCTTTTTAATAGAACAATGTATGAATACATTAAAAAAGTTATTGTAGACTGTCGGTGCAAATTTTGAATTTAGAACACATTGTCATGAAAATTTATTCAAATATAAATACAGTTTAGAACTAATGTATCAATAATTATCTCTCTCTCTCTCTCTCTCTCTCTTTAACTAACAAAACTTAACTCCTAATTTTTAACTTAGATATAGAAAAATCTTATAGGCATCTCCAAAGTATTTTCCGGTTATTAAATAGACGATAAAGGTGTTGTTACGATCCTGGAACGAACGAATTAATTCAATTAACTTATCTTCAAAATCGACATAGAAAAATGTATTTCCCACCTCGTCATTAACTTTATTTTTAATGCAGGAAGGAGGGGCTAAGGGAGAACGCCCACAAAAGCGCCCCCTAACATAGGAGAAGAAGAGAGCCAAAATCAAGGTCGAGAAATGGGCATTAATTATTTTTCAATTTGTAATTTTGAAAAAATATATAAATTAAAGAATAATATATACCCATATACGGGTATATTATTACAGGTATACTGAAATTCCTCTCTCCACCTCTTCCTTCCTTCTCCCCCCTCCCTCCTCCCCCCTAAAGTATAATTTTACAGACGAGTCTCGAGCTAACGATTTTTTTTTCCCCGACGTGACATTTCATAGGTTTGGGTTAGGTTCGGTTAAGTTAGATTAAGTTAGGTTCGGTTTAAATTAGGCTCAGTTAAGTTAGATTAAGTTAGGTTCGGTTTAATTTAGGTTCGATTAAGTTAGATTAAGTTAGGTTCGGTTTAAGTTAGGTTAAGTTAGTTCATTACAGTGTCGATATAATGTCCAGTCGACGAATCTAGTAATAAAACCGGAGGACGGAGGAGGTCCGGTGCTAATGTCTTCGAGCAACTGATACAATGAGAAAACAGAAAATAAACCTACAGACTTTATACCAATAGTCTTTTGGCAGAGATTTACTGATTTTTTAAAATATGGAAGAAACTATCCAGTTAAAGACAAATTTTCCTTTTTTTTTTAACAATTAAGAATATAATTTTTTTTTTTATTTTTATTTATAAATTAAAGAAATTATAGTTTCTAGTTAAAAATATACAGGGTGCCCATAAATTATTTTTACAAATTCAATTCGAATTTAATTTTTTTTTTTACAATTATGGCCACCCTGTTCTTCAAATGAAACTATATTGCAAAGCATAATTATCTTACATCGCAATTTAGGCTATTTATTTCAATATATATTCCATATCGACGTTATTATTAATACAGGGAGTTCAAAAAGAAGCGCAACCCATTGGAGAATGCATATATCATTGTAACCTAACCCTTTTTTTTTCTCTTTCGGGATGCGTTTATTTTTAAACACCCTGTATAAGAATTATTCTATCCTATAGTATTCCGTTCACTGTTTCAAGATGGAAGCATTTTTACGTACGATGTTTGTCTGATGGAGTTGTTTTTTAACCTCCTTCGTATATCTAAGGTCACATGACGAAGGGGATCTACGGCTTTACGTGGGATCTGAATCACGGGTCGTTACGTCATCAGGACTCAGAGGACTACATACCCATCAAGACCCAGACTCAGTATCGCTTAACTTCGCTGATCGACGGGAAGCGGTTTAACGACATTGGGTACGATGTAACCCCTTTTTTACGTATGAAGATGTTTGATATATTAGTGCCGAGATTGGCATGGATGTTAAACCATTATATTAGTTTTCCTTCAGAGAATCACTGTACCACAAATATATAATTGCGGTCACTGTATCATTAAAGTTTACATTTATTAAATCATTTTCGAACCTTGGTTCATTATTTTCGGTGTCTGTAAAAAATGAGGCATAATCACGTAACCACGAATTTTGTCTATATCAACAAATTCCATTTAGTAAACACTTATTAGGCCGGCCGCACACAGGATCGTCTCGCGACTCACGGCTGACGACTTGGGTCGTGACGACTCAAGTCGCGTTTGATTTTACATTGACAGAATGGGAGCCCCGCACTCTGCAGCGATAGCGACGCGATCGCTGCAGTGTTACAGTACAGTTACAGCGTCGCGATCGCTAGAGTGTGCGGCGCTCCCATTCTGTCACTGTAAAATCAAACGCGACTTGAATCGTCACGACCCAAGTCGTCAGTCTGAGTAAGAAGACGATCCTGAGTGCGGCCGACCTTACAGTAAGTACATATACAAATTTACTCCTTCCCGCGCATGCGCCTTGGTGGACTCGAAATATATGCCGCGTGGCTGCACAATTTTACGCGACACTCCTTATATACAAATTACACAGCCTCAGTTTTTGGTAATAATTGACCTTCAAATAATAACATAACGCGATGCGTTCTTGAAAATGATTCAAAGGCTTTGAAACGTTTGCTGGACATCTTTAAGGTTTAGCAAGAACATTTGACACTTATGGAAGAAAGTTCCACAAATGTTAAAATAAAAACTCCAAATAAAATGGCTTAAAATATTAAAAGTGCAAATATTGAGACCGAAAAAGACAAAACTATTCATTTTATGACAGACTTTTTTTTGTTTACATTTCGTATTGGTACAAAGGTGTTTTATTTCATGGCGCAAAATACATTTTGGGAGCAATTCCTTTTTAACTTAACCATGCCAACGTCCTAAAAATATTATATATATATATATGCGCCACGGTGGTGTAGTGGTTAGCGACGTTGACTACTAATCCATCGGCCCCGGGATCGAGACCCGGTGACGGCAGGCGGCGGGCAGCAAAACCTAGTTGTTTATCTTCCACACAATAAAAAATTAGCTGGTAGATAAATGGGTACCTGGATAGTCTAGTGGTTAAGACGCTGGGCTGCTGGTGGGGCGTAGTTCGGATTCCAAGTTAAACTGTAGGTCTAAGGTGGAGTAACAAGCTTGACCTTCGTCAGAATAAACAATTTGGGCGAAAGCAAAACCAAAGTTAAACTGACCGTGAAAACAGATAATATATATATATATATATATATATATAATATATATATATATATATATATATATATATTTCATTATCTTCATACATAGCTTTAATTTACAAGTCTACACGAGGAGTACTGAGTACATTGAAGCTGATTGGAGGTAAATTAATCTTCTCCGATTTGACTAAACAGAACTATCTCCCACCCATTTTACGTCGTCAGGAAAAGCTGTTTACTCTCTTAATTCCGCGATGACGTCATTGGTAAAGTTCTACCGACGGATGGATAAAGATCAAAAGTTAAAAGCAATCAAATATTATACAAAGACTTACCCATGTTTGCCCGCGTTGCTCCTGTGTTCAGTCAGATACATTGGAAGCTGGTTAGCATTACCTTATTTGTGGCCTAAGGATTCTCCCTTATTTCTTCTCTTTCAACGGACTTTCAGTCAGAAGGAGTGTATATACCTTAAGAGTTCAGTTAATCGCCCATCCAAGTTTGTTTAGCGACGTTGGCAAAGAAAGAGCTCATTTTATGTTTAGTGAATAAAAATCAGTGTATTTTTTTTTTTTTTTTATTAATTCCGTCCAAACACATGTCGGGAGTTTTGTTTCCATTCTGGGTCCTGAAAGACTTCTTCTTTATGGTTTATTAATTTCAATTGGCGAAGGACTTTTTTAATATAGTGTATAAAATGATTAATTAGAAGCGTGGAAGGAAATACAGAAAAAGTCAAAACTGAACAGTAAAGACTCGTCTTTCGAATTTTACAGTACTGTACTGTAACGATCAATTAAAAAAGTCATTAGAATTATTAATTCCTTATTATTATATTGCAGAGATGCTTAAATTCAACCTAAATCCAACGTTGAAATGACCGTTACATATTGAAAGTATACATTTTCTTTTTCTCCAGAAGGGAGAAAGATTATCTGGGCCTCATTAACCGCTTAACTGCGCTATTTTGGCGCCATATATATATATATATATATATATATTATATATATATACGACTATGCGTTTTCTACAGTTAAAGGATTAAGGTTGTCAGTTGGACACAAGACTGGATTTTACATTTCTAAAACATACTATCCTACGGGCGGTGAAATGTCCTCAAGGCGAATGACTACCCTGTGGATTCTTCGATGCGCCTTCTGGAAGGAGATGTGGTACTAGTACTTATTTTCGCGTAATAAATGAATCACTTTCGCCCTCGGTGATCGAAAGCGGGCCTGAAATGGTTTGCGACGATGCTAAAAATGACGGGCATTGGAAGTAACTGAAACTGGAGCCTTGCAATCATTAATTGCAGCACCAGTCATGTCAGGAGATCAAATTCCCTTTACAGGACAGGGGATTGGTATCTCTATTTCAAATAATGCAGTTCGAACGTTGCGTTCACCCTGTACATGAACAAAGTACTTTGGATGATGAAAGGTTTCGTAGAAATCGCCTGCAATACATTCATTTTCCACACACACACACCACACACACACACACACACACACACATATATATATATATATATATAGTTAGTTAGTTAGTTAGTTAGTTTTTATCTAGTCTTTATAATGTTTTGGAGGTGAAGACCACTATAAGGTTTTGAATCTTTCTAAACACGTACAGCGGGACCAACAACTTTGCGTTCAGATGATGTAGCGACCTTTAGATAGTTCGGATCTCACGTAAATGAGGGTCACCCATCCAACGACTGAACAGACCCAACGTCGCTTAACCTTTGCCGATCTAACGAGGATTGGTATTGGAACGTGACCACTTCGTAACCTCTTTTTATAAATTGAATTGAATAACGTTTTTTAATAATAAAATAAATAAATTGTTTTTACAATTTACAATGACATAAATAATTGTGAAGCTGGACTACTTATTTTATTTAATTTGGCCCTTAAGCTTTAGGCTTTACTGGGCTCTGGGTTCTGGGTATAGGGTATGGGTATAGTGCCTACTACATTTTTTTTAAGCCAATGCAATTACGGTGGACTCGCCTTTTTGTAGTCTAACAAAAATTGGATTTTAATCTTTTTAATTTAGGGGACAGACAAGTCTTAATTGTGCGAGTATTTGCCAATCATAAGCAGTTTGTAACATCTATCAATGAAACTAAAAGTAGTATATCAGTACTTAAAATTAAAAAGTGCCAACCTCCAGTTAGAGTTCGATTCGTCACAGGTAACAACTGACGATGACAAAACCGTTCAAGAGTTTCTCTCCTAATTTCTGTAGTTTGAGCATTTACCTTATATAGTAATAAAAGATTTTAAAAAATTATACATTTAAGAAGTTTTTTTTCCATTATTCGATATATATATTACGGTCTTCTTGGAAAGTCGGCTTTTTTGTAAAAAGGCCGGTCAGTTTGTGAATGGGTTAAAAAGCCGGTCACTTTGCAAAGTGGCATTGAAACGCAGGGCACTTTGCAAACAGGCCGGTATATTGGCCATTTTGCAAAATGACTGGTAATGCTGTCGGCCATTTTGCGAAAATGCAGAACTTCACATTGAATGGAACAGTGACTGGCCGGTTAGGTCAACTGAATGCCCCGTTAGGTAATTGAATGTCCGGTTACGTCAAATGTCCGCCCTTGACGATTGGTTAGGTTAAGTCGTGATATTTTCGTTGTTTAACGAAAATATCACGACTTACCCTTACCAATCGTCAAGGGCGGACAGTTGACCTAACCGGGCATTCAATAATTTAAATTTCAATAATTTCAATCAAACTGGATTGAATCTCTTAATTGAAGTTCTGCCTTTTTGCAAAGTGGCCGACAGCATTACCAGTCAGTTTACAAAATGACCAGTATGCCGGCCTGTTGGCAAAGTGAGCTGCGTTTCAATGCCATTATGCAAAAAGGCCAGCTTTTTGGCCCGTTTGCAAACTGACTGGCCATTTTACAAAACGGCCGATTTCGCAAAAAGGCCGTAATATATACATATATATGTGTTGTTTCCAGCATCATCTGTATGTAGAGGACGGTTTAAAGCATATACAAGGTGATCCAAAACAAAAAAGTGTTCCCAGAAATAACTTGTTACATAAATATTTTTATAAGGGAACACCTTTTTTGGGTGGATCACCCTGTATATCACAGAGAGAAAAATACTTATTTACAAAATCTAATCATTCCATGATGGCACAACAATCATTTAAATTACCAAAAAATAACCATTTTTAATGGAATTCTAACATGAAATTGGATTGGTTATTTGTAACTTGTAACTTGACTACCTGTTAACCCATCCAAATAACCAATCCAATTTTATGTTAGAATTCTACTAACCAGGGTTATTTTTCTGGTAACTTGAATGGTGTGGTGCTATCATGATATGGTTAGATTAACCATTTAATGGGATTGGTTAGCATGTAGCTGGTTGTTGCAACATAGTGTTTTTATCTATTATATATTTGCTTTACACCATTATTTACGGTCAGAAGATGCAGTGATCCACGGTTTGGATCACAATAAGGCTGTCAGTTCCCTCTGTTATGTGACCTTAGCCGTTATACGCTTTACATATCAAATACACTTGAAACTTTAATATTAAACCTGCAAAAATGTAAAAGAAAGGGTCCAGTGAAATGTCCCCTCTGTC
The DNA here is from genome assembly GCA_023014485.1 of Bathynomus jamesi. NCBI lineage: Eukaryota > Metazoa > Arthropoda > Malacostraca > Isopoda > Cirolanidae > Bathynomus > Bathynomus jamesi. The sequence continues at coordinate 845,280 of JAJOZX010001576.1, read as the reverse complement.
ATGTGTTGAATTCAAGTATGGAATAAATAATGATTATTAATTGTTAATAATTATTTTAAAAGGGAACCAAAATTTCTGAATGTTATTAGAAAAATTTCACAAAGAATTATTTTAAAATGGAAGTAAACATCATAACCATTACTATTGGGCGACCAATCAAGTCTAGTCTACGAGATTTTAAAAAAGGACCTTGTTCATCAGTCTCGTTTTGGGGGGTCCTTAAGACAAGGTCGCTGTTTGGTTCTAAAGAAATGTAATTTGTAATTTGTAAGGTTTCCTCCACGATCCAGTAATAAATTATGAATTCACGTTCGCTTTCCCCCGGTATTATTACTGTTCTACTTAAAATAAACTAGTAAATAATGATAATCGTAGTTATTTCTCACTCCCTCGCTTTGTTCAAAAAAATGTCGGCTGCAGGCTCGATGTCCCATTTGAGAACCGGCCACGTTCTACCCGTCTGCCGTTTCAGAGAATTTAGAAATTAGTGTAAAGTAAGTACGAAGAATGGAAATCAAGCTGAGTAAAGAAAAGTAAATAGAAATTAAAAACACTTTTAGAACACCTCAAATAGAGAACAGAAACATTCGAACTGGGTTGGAACCATAAATAAAACGATTAGTTTGGAAGTCCTGTGCCAGTGCATCCGAGAATCTTATACGATGCGAATTCTGATGTATATGAACTACATACAGCAGCCTTGACTCCAGATGCTGCTGCTGCTAACGAGAGTTAAAGCAAGAACCACATTACAGTAGTTTGGCCTGAGCGGTGTGCCAGTTTATGATCCTCTTCAGTTGATAGTCGCTTCTTTACAACTGTTGAACATCTAACACAAAATTAAACCCAAATTTTGGGGGCTTAAAAACGTTAAAAACCGCCCCCCCCCCCAGAAAACCAAAGCTTTATTTGTTTTGAGGGGGGGGGGGGTTGTTTAACCTCCTTCGCAACAGCTAAGGTCATATGACGAAGGGGTCCTACAGTTTTACATACTTAGGATCGGACCACGGGTCGCTACATAATGCGAACGCAGAGGATGCGGTCCCATCCAACAACCACCCAAACCCATTGTCACTTAACTTCGTCGATCGATAGGAAACGTATCACGTCACTAGGGGCCCCTTTCTCCACCCACCCCAAAAAGAGATAACTTTGAAGTCGAATGATATACAACGTATTAATTTAATAAAAATTTATATATTTATTTATTCACTTATTTTTTATTAAATTATCTATTTTTGGAAAGAGGATCGAAACTTTTAATCAGAAGAAGAAGAAAAAAATGACAGTTTGTGATTTCGATCGTCTTTTGTTTTTATATTTTGTCGTGGTTTAAAAAAAATATATAAAAAAAAATACACATTTACGTCATAAGAACAGTGTTTTTTTTTGTTTTGTTTTTTTTCTTAAATTTTATGAATTATTTATAATTATTTATAGCGTCTTTCAGTTCATGAGTCAATGACACTTTTGAGGGTATTGTATATATATATATATATACATTTTAACTGCAAAGAACACGCAGTATAATTAACGTAAAGAACGACGCTTGTATAGGAGAACATTCCGCGCAAGATGAGGAGGGAGAACGAACAAATGAAAAAATGAGGTAACCACCCGGGAATCGAACCCGGATCTTCCGATTGCCGGTCAGATATGATAACCATTACACCATGGGCCTCACTCGATCAGAAGTCGTAATTCTCCTACATACGCGCAGAAACCATACCCCGAGGGGGGCACCTCCCGCATGCCGCACATATATACATTTTCAACTGCAAAGAACACGCAGCATAATTAACGTAAAGAACGACGCTTGTATAGAAGACATTCCGCGCAAGATGAGGAGGGAGAACGAACAAATGAAAAACTGCGCGTATGTGGAGAATTACGACTTCTGATCGAGTGAGGCCCATGGTGTAATGGTTATCATATCTGACCGGCAATCGGAAGATCCCGGGTTCGATTCCCGGGTGGTTACCTCATTTTTTTCATTTGTTCGTTCTCCCTCCTCATCTTGCGTGATATATATATATAATATATAATATATATATATATATATATAAATAATAATAATAATAAATCAAGATATTTTTCCCGCGTGCAATTTTTTCTACGCCTTAGTCTTCCTATCACAATGGTATAAAACTGTTTATACATAAAAGCATAGTTAGTCGACCTTATTATTTCCGCTATAAAAAGACTGCCTATTATAACGCCATATTATAGTACAAAAGTAGTACAAAAGCTGAACATGCACATTTGAGTCAGATTTCGATTTTGGACACACACACACACACACACACACACACACACACACCACATATATATATATATATATATATATATATATATATATATATATATATATATATATATATATATATATATATATATATATATATTGGGTGGCCCAAAAAAAACGCCTTGAGATTTGAACATCAATAACTTCAAAAATGTGTAGTTCACACTTCCAAAATTTACATAACTTTTACCTCAATCTATTACTAAGCCATCGTAAAATTTCAGACCTCTACATAAAATACTTTTTCCACAGCTGAGGGAACAATGAGGTATGGTGAAAAAAACGAATATCATAAACTAAATTTTTTTTATTATTCACATTATCAACAAATATGATCAATATGTCCGCCGTCCTGCTTACAAACTAAGTTTCTTAACCTTTCTTCCACGACATGATACATTTCTGAGTTCTGCTAATGTTATTTTGTCCCAACATTCCAGTATTTGTTTTTAATTGCATTTCTGTAAACTTTCTGTTTGGCCTTCATAAATCTTCTCTGCTAGAGTGTTCCATATGCAATAATTCATGGAATTGTAATCAGGTGATTGCGGGGCCAGTCCTTTTTTCCAATGATGTAGATAATCCTGTGTGAACTTGCTAGTATGAGCTGTAGCACCATCTTGTTGGAGTATGAATTGTTTCCATAATACAGACGCCGACAATCAGGCAAAAGATTCTCCTCTAAGAGATTTACATAGGTTTCTGAATTACTTTTTTATTTTCTGAAATGAAATGAATTTTCGTCTTTCCATTCCACGATACACCTGCTAATACCATGATTTTTTTGGAAACCGACTTGTCTGGTGGTAAAGTCTCGATGGAGAATGTCTTTCTTACGCCGACCATAAACAATATCATCCCAGAGTTTCGAGCAATCTCGATGGTGAAATCTTTTTCATTTGTAAAAACTATTTTTTTAACATCATTGGACGAAAATCTATCAAGCAATTTTCTACAACGAATTTTTCTTTTGGTCTTTACATTGCTGTCAGTCTTGAAACACGGATCCTTTTAAATGCTTTAAGTCCTACCGTTCTCTGCATGCTTTGTATGGAACTTCGACTGATACCTAAATTTCTTGTAATTTTCCTTTGAGAGCAGTATGATCCAGGTCGACCTCATGAGATAGGCTCATTATTTCGATCATTGCTATATTGTCTTGAGTGTAAACTGTTTTAGGCCGAACACTTCCACGTTTCCGTGCGTCGAACCGGTTGCTTTAAGTTTTGTAATTATTCTATTCACAGACGTAACATTACACGCAGAGCTGGGCAGTATTTAAATACGTATTTAAATACATTTGTGTATTTAGAACTGTATTTATAAATACATTGTTGTCATGTATTTAAATATAGTATTTAAATACTTTAATGAGTATTTAAATACAATGTATTTAAATACTCAAAATATAAAAATGTAAATACTTTACTGGTTTAATACACGTTCTGTACTAGCACAGTGTAGTACAGCATGGTTCATGTTTCAACAGTTTGGGAAAACATCCTCTCATAAAAAGACTTCCTCCGCTATAACACGGCATCTTCGGCACCGGTAGAGCGAATATTCTCATTCGCGGGAATCACTTTGACTCCCAAAAGAAACTCTCTTTCAGACAAAACTTTTGAAAGATTGGTTTTGATCCGCAGCAACCGTGAAATAAAAGAGAATTCGTAAGGTGCCTTATGTTTATGTTTACGTCTTAGTTTACGTTTATGTCTCATCTACTCATTTGTTACTCATTTTGCAATGATATAATGAGTATAATATGTCACTGGTTGAACATCGTAAGTTCTAAGTTCTTTTGTTTTTGTTTTGTTCTAAAAAGGGAAATTAGATTGTACTATTTCTTTATCCTTTATCAAGCATTTTATATTGTTGTTACTCATGAATTAGTGAATGCATATGTTAAAATTTGTATGTATTTAAAATGTATTTACAAATGTATTTAATACAATTGATGTATTTTGTATTTAGTATCTAAATACATTCGTAAAATGTATTTAGTATTTAGTATTTAAATACATTTCTCCCATGTATTTAGTATTTAGTATTTAAATACATTCAATGTATTTATTGCCCAGCTCTGATTACACGTTATTCCTGGAAATTCCCTCAAAATTCTTGCCTCAGTCCATCTTTTTCCTAAGAAACACTTTTCAGCCACCGCTTTTTCACCGTTAGTTAGAACCATAATTTGAAGGGTAAGTTTAAGAAACAGTATTTAAGATGGTCGTAGCCTATATCATCTGACGTTTTTCAGAGACTAACAGATTATCCATAGGCTAAGGAAACTACTACAAGTCTTAGAATAGTTGCCAGGTACAGCTATACACATTTAGGATTTATGATATTCGTTTTTTCACCATACCTCATTGTTCCCTCAGCTGTGGAAAAAGTATTTTATGTAAAGGTCTGAAATTTTTATGATGGCTTATCAATAGATTGAGGTAAAAGTTATGTAAATTTTGAAAGTGTGAACTGCATATTTTTGAAGTTATTAATGTTCAAATCTCAAGGCGGTTTTTTTTTGGGCCACCCGATATATATATATATATATATATATATATATATATATATATATAATATTGTATGTTTAAGTTTAGCGTTATAGCATAAAAGCTAAGCCTAATTTAAAGTTTTTTTTCTGTACAAAGAAGAGAGAACCTGAGAGTTTCGGGAAAAAGTTCGCATACCAACATAAAATTTCTAGAAGCACAAAAAACTACTAATTGGTAATATTATTATTTTTCTATGGATCCTTTATTTTTCTCGATGAGAGCAATGAAAATCCGAAAACAAAATCTAATCATTCACTAATTAGTAATTTTTATGCTTTTAGAAATTTCAGTCTTTTAGGCGACATTTTTTTCCCGAATCTGTATATACAATCGGTAAGAAACATAAAGTTTCCGAACAGGATTTTTTTAACCGACTGTATAAAATGTATTTGAGCGAGATAGACATAATGTATCAAATACCTTAATATGAAAAATAGTATTAACCAAAATACTAGCAGCCAAAATAGTATTAACTAAATACCCAATTAGTATTAGCCAATTAGCTACGTCGTGACTAGCGTTGTCACTCCTTGAAAATTTTTACAAGAGCTTGAAAAATCGACTCTCTTTTAATTTAAAAGTTCTACTTTAAATTAAAGGCATCGACTTTATTTTCAAGTTTTAAAGTAATCACAGTAGAGGATTAGCGTACTTGAAAATTTTTTATTATCTATCTAGAAAAAAATGTCACGCGTCTTGAATTTTTTTTATCCATCTAGAAAAAATCTCTGCATGTCTTGAAATTTTTTTTATCCATCTAGAAAAAATTTTCAAGCATGTCTTGAAATTTTTTTATCCATCTAGAAAAATTTTCAAGCATGTCTTGAAATTTTTTTATCTATCTAGAATAAAATTTAAAGCATGTCTTGAAAATTTTGTTTTTCACGAGTGGTAACGCTGGTCGTTACTCCCTCCGTTATATGACCCTAGATATTACGAAGGAGGTTAAACAACCCCTAAACAGGGCTACGCCGTGGCTAGTGTCGTAATACCGCTTCCCGTCGATCATCGAAATTAAGCGACAGTGTTTCTGGAGAGTAGTTGGATGGGAAACCATTCTCCGCGTCTGAATGTAACGACCCGCGGTTCGGATCCCACGTAAAGCTCTAGGTCCCCTCCGTTATATGGCCTTGTATGTTGCGAAAAGATTAAGGAAAATAAACAATATCAAATTAACATTTTGCTTAATTCAAACGAACCAATTAATATTAATAAAGAGTTTATTGTATAATTGAATATAATCTAAATGGTTTATGGAGGATGTTTGTAATGTCACGAATTCGTCAACGTACGCGGAAAATACATTCTAAATCGAAGTAAACGTTTCGGTAAACGTTTTATTGTCTCAATTTTGTAAATTTTGAAGTGTCTAATACGTCATACATTTCACGGATTCATCAACGTAAGCGGAAAATACATTCTAAATACGAGTAAACGTTTTGTTAAACGTTTTATTGCCTCCAATTTTGAAGTGTCTAACGCGTTAGACATTTCATACTAGTTAAATATTTCATTAGACGTTTTGGTAAGTCAACTGAAATGTCTAAATTTTCCCAGTTTCTTAAAGAATTGGAAAGTGTATTCTGAAATATCTAATGAAGTTTTTAATGAATTGTCTAACAGTGAAATGCCTGATGCATGAAAGTTTAGTGACTTTACGTCACTATAAAAAGCATTGTTTCATAATATTAATTTTAAAAACTTAGTTTATATCTATTTCTTCTCGTAATTGACTATGTCTCCCTATTAAATAACTTCCTGCAATTTACATTTTCAAAGCCATTTATCACTTTTAAATACTGGAATTAGTTCCCCCTATAAGTCAACGCTTTTCAGATGACTGCGTATGTAAGTTCAACTAATTTTTCACTAAATAATTTACTTGTCAGTTCTGGATTTGTTTTGGTTGTTCTAGCCTGAACCCTTTCTAATTTGTCAGTCTTTTCTCTAGTATAGGCTGTCTAACTTAGGGATTGAAGCTACGGTAGGCCTATTGTATATTAAGAAACCCAGGTCTAAAGTTAGGATCAGGGTCACAGGCTGGTTCTTAATTTTGAAAGATATTACTAGCCAAGGCCTAGCTAAATAACTAAAATTAATAAATGCATAAGAGACACTTGAAGACCCACGGGATCACCTGAAGATCAGGGCCCCCAGCCTTCTTTAGTTAGCCTTTAAGGCTAACTAACGAAAATATCACGACTTAACCTAACCAATCGTCAAGGGCCCTGATCTTCAGGTGATCCGACCTACGCCTACATGGAATAAGTGAATAAATGCACAAATACAATAATTGTTATCTCCTCTTTTCGAGATGGGTATAAATACAAACGCTAAATAAACTAGGGCACAATTTCAAAATATTTCTAACCCCACTGCGCATGCGTCTAGGCGCAAAGAATAGAAAACTAGCTTATTATTACTCGTATATAAATTAAATGTTTAATTTCTACGCCTTTATATATTTGAAACATTTAAGCACCATTTTCAGATATCTGAAATATCTAGTAAACACTTCAAAATATCTATTATTCATTTCAGAAAGTAACATGAGATGTCGAGTAGACATTTCATACATAAAACCAAATTTTTGCTGCCATTTCGAGTGTATAAAATCTACGAAACTGTATACAGTCGTCTCAAAAAGTTATGTAGCGAATCACTATATCAACAAGTATTAGTAAAAATATGAAGTTTTAAGATGGGACTTTTTAAAATCGATTGTATATGAATGTCTATAAAACCTATACAGTATCTCGGCTTCAAGTATTAATATCTATTTTGGTGTGGATTTCATTAAACGACAAATATTGAGTATCCTACAATTTACGTATAATCAGAGGGGTCCCAGGCGCTGATACAGAAGTGGGGCGCGAGGATTTAGGATTTGTCATGCCAGTGTCATGTAAATATTGCCAGCCCAATATTATATAATTTTATATAATAATATTAAAAAATATAAATTATTAGAATACAAAATGTCATTCAGGTTAAAGATAGAAGAGTTAAGCCCCGGCGCTCCCCGACCCCTGTATCCGCGCCTGGATCCAACTCTTTTGGAGGGAACTGAATTACCTTTAAAGTTTGGCTAAGGAGAGCTAGTCTTGCCTGTACACTGTAAAGTTTAATTGATCCATATAAACCACCGATATTACAAATTTAATTATTTCATTCGCTGAAGTGATTATGGAACGATTTGTTGGTAAAAACATCTTGGAAACCGTTGGAACATTTTTTCTTTCTTGACCGATTTTAAACCAATCGATTATGGAACGATTTGTTGGTAAAACACATCTTGAAAACTGTTGGAACATTTTTCCTTTCTGGACCGATTTTAAACCAATTATATCGGCATGAAAATATAATTGGTTCAAAATTGATCCAGAAGGGAAAGATGGACCATTCATTTTTAGCAATAAACCGTTCCAGAATCGCTTCAAATGGAACAATTAAAATTTTTATATCGGTGGTCTGTATGGATCAATTTAACTTGAATTGAGAGTTACTCCGCTACTTTTCACCCATCACTATCCCCTACACCTCTTCTTGCCACTTCCACGTACCTTACAATTGCAATTATGACTCACATCATTGTTTTTACTCTATTAAATTGCATGGAGGACAAAATTACAAACTCTCAAACCGAGAATGTATTTTAAATACAGTAATTTTAAAACTGTTGATAATATAAATTAACTAAACACGATTTAAACTGTAAATTCAACACGCATTTGGGTTAACACGCATTTGCGTTAACATTTTATTTGACTTTTTTTACGATTATCTTTTACAATTATTGCAATTTTGGTGAAATGACATTTCTGCCGTGCAATTGAGTAAAAAAAATTTTTGGTAATTGACCAATCAATCGCGATCGACCTTTTGGGTACACCCGATTTCTTTATAGAAATAATTTGAAATACCTTTAATTTCTTTGTAATGAAAATTTAAAATAGTGAAATTTTACAGGTTTTAGTTGGTTTATAACTATAGACTAGTCAACATATAAACAATTTTTACCTATTACTTTTTTACAACTTAGTTATACAATTAGTTAGTGTAATAAATAAAATAAAAAAATATTGACTTATTTAGAATTGTTTGTAATGTTCTTGAATTTACAAAAAAAAAATGTAAATACTTCGCTTTGCGAAGGTTTTTTTTTTGACAAGTGTACGTCGAAATATTTTCCAAAATTGACAAGTGTTTGTGAATTTACAACAATAACAACAACAAAAAACAACAACAATAATAATAACAAGAATAATAATTAATAATGATAATAATAATTAATAATAATAATAATAATTAGTAATAATAATAATTAATAATAATAATAATAATTAATAATACATTTGCGAAGGAATTTTTCTGACAAGTGCATATAAGAAAATTTTACAAAAATTTACAAAATAGCGTTCGTAAATTTACAAAAATAAACAAATAAATAAATAAATAGTAAATTTGTGAAGTAATTTTTCTTTAATTTTATTTCCTATCAAGTTTACATAGTAGGAAAAAAGATACAAAAATCTTTTGTCCTTTAAAGAAATTGAAGATGTCCAAATTGTAATTTCTATCGAAAAAGTCAATGATGAGTAAAAACGGTTTTCTGACATTGCTTTTCCACTATTATTTTTAAAAGTATGTTACAATTAACAAGAGTCCGAAGATGCCACTTGGTGCCACTTGTGGTTTTCTCACAGACGACGATAAACAAAGACGAAAGTTTCAAATTAGAAATTAATTTACATTTTATTTCTTAATAAAATTTCAAATTAATTTTTTCTCTCTTTATTTAGATGCGAGAATTTTTTTTATTTTAGAGGACGGGGGCCGGGCCCCGGGATGAAAACGCAGTTTTGGGAGATGGAATAAAATCTCACGCGGGTTAGAGTATCTATCCAAAGTTATATAGGCTTTATCTAATTTTGCATCTATCAATCTGTCTTTTTTTTTTGTATGTGTGTAGGCCTATATGTATATCCTCAAACACCCCCTCTTTTTTTTAAAAACCCAAGTAGGCTCGAACAAATCGGAAAAAGCGCAAACGCGACTCTTTCCCGCATTAACCATTTAACCCGAATTAAAACAAAAGAACAAAGTATGAAAAATTGGGTTCGAAATGTCTTCTATTTAATCACCAATGAACGGATCACTCAACGGACAATGCAATGACTTATGCCCCATCAGGAGGCCATGGCGAATCGTACCCAAATCGCTCCTGGCGTAAGGGCGAGAAAGACCCGATACGTATAAGAGCGGGACCGAAGACCACCAGCGGGTCGCGGTTGTGTTTGCGGTGGGCAGCGTACACCAAACTCGTATCGCAACAGTCGTCGCGGACGGACAACGAAAACGGGAAGGTAAAAAGGTAGATAGATAGAGAGAGAAAGAGAGAGAGAGAGAGAGAGAGA
>JAJOZX010001576.1:820000-827500 GCA_023014485.1 Bathynomus jamesi | reverse complement strand
GTAAAAGCAGGATATTTCAACTCACGGGGCATCTCCACTGACCTGGGTTGACCATAATCGACGGGCGTTGGTGTCATTTGCTGCCCTGGAGAACTGTTGTTGGGCAACTGGGGCTCTCCATTCGGACCAAGGACAGGGGGTGTCATCCGTTTCTCCTTTTGTCTTCTATTGCAGAACCACACTCGGACAACCTCTTTTTCTAACTGTAATGAATCGGCTAGTTGAGTAATCTCCTGAGCGGAGGGTTTTGGTTGCTTGTGAAAATGTTGTTCTAGAGCACCTTTCACAGAAACTTCAATCGACGTTCGCTTTTTGCGTTTCCTACCTTGAGCTGCGATTTTGTCGATGGAAGTCGGACTGCCCGTCGTCGAATCTGCTTCCTCTAGCCACTTCTGTAGTAAAGGTTTCAACTTGCACATGTTCTTGAAGGAGAGTTGAAGCGCCTCAAATCGGCAGATCGTCGTCTGTGAGAAGACGTTTCCGTACAGCGTTCCGAGAGCCAGGCCAACATCGGCCTGCGTGAATCCAAGTTTGATTCTCCTTTGCTTAAAGGACTTTGCAAAAGCTTCGAGATCGTCTGAAGTGGGTGCCTCTTCTTCGTGTTCGTGATGAACGTGATGGTCTGGCGTTACGGGGATTCACACTGAAAGTCTCTAAGGTGCCCTGGATGCATTTGAGGAGGTAACATCCCGTTCATATAGGCTGCGTGATGCGTGAGAGGTGAACTTCCATTGCTGGAGGTGGCAAGACTATATGGAGATGACACTGGGGGCTGCCACCCGTGGGTCATATGGTGGGGTGTCCTGTGATGAAGTGACACTTCAGAAGGCTGAGGTTTGATATCTTGGTGAAGGCCAGCATGGGGGTGCATGGCAGAGGCCCAGTGAGAGGGCTCGGAAGGAGGTAAGCCAACCCATGGATTATGTGCCATGGGGGCTTGATGCTGGGGCATATATTTCATTTCGTGGGGCTCACGTGGAACGTACCCCTGAGGGTTGACAATGTTCATCGTGAGGCAGTCTGGCACACTGACCGGATCAGAACACACTGCACTTGATGCTATGTAAGTTGTTGTAGCCATTTACACAGCAAGTCTGATCAGACTTGCATAAAGTCTGACCGCGACTTTGCCTACAAACTCACAACTGACGTATACTTGCGCGCTACGGTCTACCAACAGTTGAAAACTCCGCCCAGAATGTGAGGTGTTCTCCTATTGGTTACCACCTTAGATAGACTCTAGCCGCCTATGACGTCATCAACATATCTATTTCTATTGGCAAATGTTGAACTAGGAAAACCCTCTAGGACAGAATTTTCGTTTTAAGAGAAAAACCACGAAAAAGTAGTATAGACTCTAAGTCTAGATTTAACTAAAAACTATGAAGCACTCCGTCTTTATATGAAACTTTTATCGTGACAAACGTTCTAGAGGCACTTGCTAAGTGTAATAAAGATTGTGAAAGGACCAGATTGTCTGCCTGAATAGTTGTGGGAGGAGCTACGGAAGCGCAAAACTGCTGAAAAGGGTAATGGGCGTTACTAAAACAAACCACGCCTACATTAAACCTTCTCACATTCAATCGTTGAAAAGCATCAGCCTCAAACACGGTGGCTCGTGCCAGGATCTTGTGTAATTTTATTCATGATAATAAATTAAAATTAAATTAAAAAGTGGGGCCGGGGGGGAGGGGCACATATTAAACAAATTGGTTTATTTACTTTACTGAACAACATCTTTCCAAAATGCGACTGTAACATTTTTAAACTCCCCCCCCCCCCACCAAAAAAAAAAACGGAAGGATGATAAATACAAAACAAGTCAAAATCGACACACACACACGCAGGTTTTAAAAAAAAACAAAAAAAAACAAAACAAAAAGAAAAAAACAAAAATGTTATGCAGGTTCAGTGACTGTATTCTGCTGGTTCAAACAGGTGTACTAAATGATCATGATATGACATCCTAAATAATATTCGCATGTTTGATACCGTATTTTAATTAATGTTACCCAGCCAGTTTTTTATTATTATTAAAAATAATACAATTTTTCATTGCCCAAAATTAACATGCGTTTGAATTTTAATATGTATATATATATATATATATTACTGAATTTCAGGTCACATTTAATGTATGAATACATTTTATTATTAATATGATACTGTACACTAATACACACACACACACACACACACACACACATATAATATATATATATATATATATTGTCTGTATGAAAGTACTTTAGGGATTATGTCATATATTAAAAAATTAATAATATTCCAAGCAGTAGTAACTCTGAATATAATACGTATATAATTGTTTTTAATAAACACAGACATATATAATATATATATATATATATATATATATATATATATATATAAAGTAGGCTAATATTAGAATTTTTAAAGTCTGAAGTACAAAATATAAAAATATGCCGAGAGTATATATATATAATATATATATATATATATTATATATATATATATATATATATATATATATAATATATATATATATATATAGGGCGCCTATATATCAGTTTTTGCGAATCTTAAATATTAAAGTAAAATTCACTGTATATATTTATATACAGTCATATTTGACGTGTATAATATATACACCTTTGGGTATATATATATATATATATATATTATATATATATATATATATATATATATATATATATATATATATATATATATATATATATATATATATATATATATATATATATATATGGGATGAATTTCATAATTAAACACGTGAAATGAATGAATGATGCAAACCCACAAGGAAAAAGAAAAATGATTCCAAGGCTTTTCGTGTATTCAGAAGTACACCTCGTCAGGGTGTATAACATTAATTCCCTGACGAGGTGTACTTCTGAATACACGAAAGACCTTGGAATCATTTTCTTTTTCCTTGTAGGTTTGCATCATATATATATATATATATATATATATATATAGTATATGAAGACGTAGCCTACTTATGTTTAATACATATTATATACATAGTAAATATGATCTTGTATATATGAATTCATATAAGATTATGACTGTACAAATATAAAGAGAATTCAGTGTGCATAATGAGTGTTAAGTTAGTCTGGTTTCCTGTGGTTTAGTGTGAGTTAGTTTTGGGGTTGTGGGAGGCAGGAGACAGCGTCTCTTTCAGGAAGATTTGAGCAGCTGAGTTTTCGTCATTGCCTGGGATCGATTCTCGTTTAAATTCGGTGCCTGTTTCTCGTTGGCACTGGTGCCGAATACAGAGGAGGAAAATGTGTTCTAGATCGAAGACTAGACTTACCAAATACTTCTTTGGGACGGTTTGTTTTCGTTTGTGTAATTACTTATATACAGAAGTATTAATACAGAGTCTTTGCTCAAGTCTTGCGTTAGTAAATTTATTTTTAAACTGTAACTATAGTATAACAGTACTGTATGGTAGTGAATAGCGTGTGGTTTGTGACTGTAACCATACTTTTATATATATATATATATATATATATTGTATAATGTAGCGCGTGTGTGTATATATATATATTATTATTGCGCTGCTCAGCGACTGTTTACAACGAATTTATGACGTAATGTTAGGTATGGGTTAGATACTAATTCAGTTTCGCTTCGAACGTACGCATCTTTGGCCTCATTTAACGCGTTTACTCACAACAAACAACTTATTTGAACGACGTAAATTTAGTAACTCATACCTACCTCATTGTGAGACCGTGAATATATATATATTATATATATATATATATAAGATAATACTATCAAAGGATTGTGAAAATTTTGTACATAATTGAAATTTATTATTTAGAAGTTTCTTACGATAACGTATTGTGAACTGTAAATAAGTGGTGTTACTTGTGAATAATAACTATGAATATATAGTTATTTTTTTAGAGAAAATAGTGAAAGGTGAGTTGTAATTTTAACGGACAAGAATATATTGTTAATATTTAGGGGAATTGTGCATTTGTGTTCAATGGAAAACAATTTTTAAATGTAATAAAATCTACGGGTTTTACATCCCAGAATTGATTATAATTTTAAGTCTGTGCGTGAATTACACTCCATCGTTATACGCCGCATCTAATTATACCACACACACACACACACACACACACACACACACATATATATATATATCCACCGACCGTAGAAACTAAGGTGTTACGTGTGTATTATAAAGAATTCTAATTTATTTTAGCTTATCGTAAATATTTTTTAAAAATAAAATCTCCATTTAAAGTTAAAGCGAGCGACTGACTTCTGATACAGGAGGGAGTTGCTCGCGGAAATTATAACATTTACTTATGGAGCGGCGCAACTAATAAAAAAAAAATTTCGTTGCGCAAATGTATAAAAAAGTTATTGAATATTCATAACTTACTTATAAAGGTGAATATTGAGGATTCACAGAGTTGTAAGGATGATCACCTTTCTTATCACTCTGAAAACAACCGCGAATTAAGTGTGATTTTCGCAATGAATTTAATACATTTCAGCTATTTGTCTATTAATTTCTGGCTCTTTTGTTCTAATGCGAATCGTGCCAGTGCCATATTTTTGAAGTTTTCTCGCAGTGCCAATTATTGTGTGTGTATATATATATATATATATATATATATAGGGAAGAGTTTTCGCGGGTGTTCGCCCTTGGCCCCTCCTTCTTGCATAAAGAAGGTACACTAGTGCAAAATGATTTCGAATAATTTGCCTTATTTAAGTCATATGAAGAATTCTTTTCATGAGACCGATTTGAGATGGTGCTAAATTTATAAATGCGGCGCGCGAGCGCGTACACACACACACACACACACATGTTTGGCTATCTTACAAAACCGCGACACTTTCATATTTTCAGCTGTGGACGGCGACATTTAACCTAATCTCCATTATCCTTTTTTGGATGATCCATAGCGATTTTACATAAAATAAATAATTTTAAAAATTTGGCGACATCGCTAATGTCGCTACACGCACGTTGTTGTGTATCCTAATGATTGTTGCCGTTTAGTAGGGTAACCAAGAGCACACATACACATACATAAATATATATATATATATATATATATATATATATATATATATATATATATATATATAGAGAGAGAGAGAGAGAGAGAGAGAACCACTACATAAATATATTTATTAAGTAGCGGTAAACATTCCGGAAATTACAATTTCCAACTTCTGTCGCTAAATACCAAAAAAGAAAAAAAGAAAAAAAAATGATGGTAAAATTACAATAAAAATTACAGTTAAAATCAAATAAAAAGTATTTAAATATACGAAATTACTAGTGAGCCCCACCCCAGGGCTTCAGTGTTATACTATAAATGAGGAACAGTGAAAAGTGAACATCTAAACGAAAAATTGGTTGGTTCGTTGGTTCGTTATACTGCATATAATTTGGTAGGCGAAGAATGTTCATTAAGTGAGGGTTTGAGTTGATGTATATAAAAGGAGTCTAAAATTGTAAGATCGTTTGGTGGAGGTGAAGATGTTAAAAATTTTAAATTATGTATAGAAAAGGGACGAATGAGTCTGTTGTTTTCGTTGTGGATTATTTGTAATGGATGACAATTCTGGTTTGGTTATTGATCTATTTGTTTTTAATAGGAAACACCTCTGTGTTATAAACTCTCTGTTGAAGATGTAAGTGGGTTTTACCCACGTAGTTGGCATTGTACCCAGCACACTGTAAAAGATAAATAACAGTGGATTTGAGATTGCTTTAGGAAGGGGGGGAGGGGGCTTCTTCTTATTTAAGAGTAGTCTGTATTGAAGATGTAATGGTAGCTATAAACCGGATATTATACTGGGAAAAAGCTGAAACAAGAGCAGATTTCAACAAAGATATCATAAGACCGAACTCCAATGTATGGGAGCTTAACATAGGCCTATAATGGGAGCTTAGGAACAGCTGGAATAAGAGAATTTGGGCGATAAAAATCTGTTTTAAAAAAATCATTGACGAGCTTTTGTCAAAAATAAGATTTGGGAAAAGTTTTAGTTAAAAAACTTCTGAGGTATTGGACTTCCTTATGGAACAAGATTCAATCTGAAGAAATAGGCCTACTGTAAACACGAAAAAGTCTAGATTTAATACTCAAGAGTTTAAATTTGAAGGGTGTAAAGCTAAAGTAATTAGTTCCTAAAACGGCATTCATTTTCTTCCTAAAGACTGGAATGGAGAATGAATTGCTACGTGTGACGGAAACATGTTAAAACATGTTTAAAAAAAACATGTTATTATTTTGTTTTTCCATAGTAAATTTAATGTTCTAGAGGTAAATGTCATTGAAACAAACCCAGAGATTAGACGCTTGAGGTTCTTCCTTAACCCCTTTCACTACAGACATAGCTTTGAAGCGAATTTTATGAATTCGAATTATAATACATATATCCCCCGCCATTTTCAACCCCAGAAGGTGGAAAGAGAGGGATATACCCTTGGTTTATAAACTACACCCGGAGTTCAGAAAAGATTAGGAATTGGTTTATTTACCACACCCGTATCTGAGCGCAAATTGGACGCGTAGCTTATATGCTACACCCGGAGCGGAAGGGTTAATAAATATGTAGAACAAAACAGTGTATCAATATATCGTTTATACAAACTAGGTTTAAATTCGCTTGGACAATCTACAAGCTAAATATCTTTATAAAAACAATATAGAAAACTAATCTCAAAGGTGGTACCCCAGATGGGATCCCATTGCCATTCCATATCAGTTTGGGAAAACAATTCTTGGTTAAAAATAAAGATTAAATCACTAAATATTGGATTTAAAAACTGAGAAATGTTAAGATCTAAATCATATCAAGTTTCTTTATTTTTGTGTAGGAAGGAGCGGCCAAGGGCGAGCGGCCCGCAAAAATGCCCCTCAATAGAAGGAGAAAGAGCCGAAATCAAAGATATTAGTAAACATTGACTCAACATGGATACTAGTCATAATAAATTGATATCAGATAAGGAGTTAATCACGGGAACAAATTGAAGTGAGTCTTTTAAATTACATTAATTTTGAGTTAATGAATATGTAACTGGAATATGTAACTGGAATATGTAACTGGAACAAAGAAATGAGTTAATTTAAAATTTGGATACTCAACAGTTAAACGTATTCTTGCGCACCCAAAGTAAAATCTTCTAAATTTAGAATTTATAACTTCTTTTTGAAGGTGCATTCTATATAGGGAAAGTTGTTTTTTCTTTCTTTTGGGTATCAAAACTTCTTTTTCAAATGATACAATAACTTGTTTTAATGATACGTAACTTCTTTAGAAGAAAATATTGTCGTCAAAACTTCTTTTTCAAATGATACAATAACTTGTTTTAATGATATGTAACTTCTTTAGAAGAAAATATTGTTGTCAAAACTTCTTTTTGTTTTGAATGATTTGAGGCAAAAGAAGGTAATATTTCTCTGTATAGGAGGTTGCGGGAAGTCTGTTCTGTGTGTGTGTGTGTGT
>JAJOZX010001576.1:790000-815000 GCA_023014485.1 Bathynomus jamesi | reverse complement strand
AATTCGGTACTTGCGTATTATCGGGACTACCAAACTGTTTATGATGTATTTTTGCTCTCGTCATTTTCGTTTAAACTAACGAAAATATCACAACTTAACCTAACCAATTATCAAAGGCGTACAGTTGACCTAATCGGGCATTCAATTAACCCAACTGGACATTCAGTTGACCTAACCGGGCATTTTCCGTTATATTAACCTGTTAGGTTAATTCAATGCCCGGTTAGGTCAATTGAATGCGCGGTTAGGTCAACTGTACGCCCTTGATGATTGGTTAAGTTAAGTTGTGATATTTTCGTTAGTTTAAACGAAAATGACGAGAGCAAAAATACATAACAAACAGTTTGGTGGCGGGCGGTTGGGTATTCCCGTTAACAGGAAAGCACCAAACATTATTACTGTATTAAAAATAGGGTAACTTTTTGAAGCACCCTGTATATTAGTTTAATATACTATTAATTTTCTTTTGTGCTCTAAATCTAAGCCAGTGTAAAGTATTTCAGTAACAGTTAAATAAGTTTTGTTGGCAGCACAGGCCTACAGTTGAAGGCCTACGTGTTTCAAAGCAAAATGATCAAATAACCTTAATTAGATTATTGTAGGACCCACTTATCCTATACAGGAAACCCACAATAAACAAAATTTTAACTTCATGTATGTGGTAGAATAGTAGTAGACTGTGTTGGTTCTGAACTTTTCAGTTGATACTAGTCAGTGCGATAACAGTATTGAATCAAGCTGCGACGCATTATTGATTTTAGCGGGCGTGTACTCATCTGGTCCACGAGGCATATCGTCGACATTCTAAAATACTAACTTAACCTAGCGTAATTTAACCTAACTTGACCTAACTTAATGTAACCCGCAATAATTTGTCGATCAGACATCATTAATCTGGATTTTAACAGCTACAAATATATAAATGAAGCCTTTGTAAACTACTGTATATAGAAGACTCAGACCCGATGCGAAACTCTCTTTTGCCTTTATACACTTCCAACAACTCATTTCTAAAATCTTACCAACAACAACTCATTTCTAAAATCTTACCAACAACAACTCATTTCTAAAATCTTACCAACAACAACTCATTTTTTAAATCTTACCAACAACAACTTATTTCTAAAATCTTACCAACAACAACTCATTTCTAAAATCTTACCAACAACAATTCATTTCTAAAATCTTACAAACAACAACTCATTTCTAAAATCTTACCAACAACAATTCATTTCTAAAATCTTACAAACAACAACTCATTTCTAAAATCTTACCAACAACAACTCATTTCTAAAATCTACCAACAACAACTCATTTTTTAAATCTTACCAACAACAACTTATTTCTAAAATCTTACCAACAACAACTCATTTCTAAAATCTTACCAACAACAATTCATTTCTAAAATCTTACAAACAACAACTCATTTCTAAAATCTTACCAACAACTCATTTCTAAAACCTTACCAACAACAACTCATTTCTAAAATCTTACCAACAAGAACTTCATTTAAAATTTAATATTTTTATAGAAAATAGCTTTAGATTACTAATAACTTTTTTATTATTTAATTCTAACGATAGACAATACTAAAATGTAATGATTGGGTTGTTTAACCTCCTTCGCAACATCGATGGTCATATAACGGAGGGGACCGACATCTTTACGTGGGATCCGAACCGCGGGTCACTACATAGTTTGGACGCAGCGGACGGTCTCCCATCCAACTACTATCCGACCCACTGTCGTTTAACTTCGCTGATCAACGGGAAGCGACGTTACGACATTGGCTACGACGTAGGCCTAAGCGGCGTTACGACATTGGCTACGACGTAGGCCTAAAGATAGATAACTAGAAATATGTTTTCATTTTGCAAATAAAGAATTTTGTTCAAAATTTTATATAATGAAGATATGCAATATTGTATATTCATTTGATCCAATTCTCCACAACCTCTTCTAAGTACCATTTTGGGTTTGAGCGAAAGGTTCATTCGAAAGGATGAATCAGATAACCTAATGCAGCGTTTACAATGGGCATTTTTCAAGAAATTCCTCTTTTAAATGATATTTTCTGAGAATTCCGTTGAGAGTTTGAAGGATTTTGGATTTTGGAGCAAACATTCCTTGTTCCTTTTGGCTTTTGAAAAAATTCCTTGTTCCATTCTTGATTGATGAAACAAATTCCCCGAACAGTTTCATTAACCTCAGAAAGCCAGAGTGTGGCCTATTACAATAAAAGTGTTTCTTCAAATGATGTCTTTTATTGTACTCGGGTTAATTTTTTATTATTGTTTGGTAACAATAAATTGTTTGATTCAACTTATAAATGTAATTTTCGTTATGGGGTTACGTAGACTCGATACTAGTAGCTGTGTACGGTTCCACACTGGCCTTCGAGGGTTAAGGGGCATATTGGTAAAACATGAATTGGCTGAAGACAAATGTAGCTTATCTTTATCATTAAAAGGTAATTTATCTTTATCAGTAAAAGATAATTCTATTTGGGTGAAATTTATCAAAAAACTAATCAATAAACATTTGTTCCTTGTTTCAAGAGCAGCGTGCATAGAGTATAAGCTAACTTAACCTACCTTAATCTAACGTAACCTAAACCGTGCATATCCTAACTTAACATACCGCTAAAAGAATTTAAAAATCGGCTTTAATTAATTTTTGGTTCGAAAGTCTTTCGGTTCGATTCTGAGAAAGCCACCATACTGATACATATCGCATAAATTCATGTAATATATTTCACTTGAATATCTGCCATTTGCATACTCATATGTCAGATGTACGATAATTCCATTTAATTACATCAAAACAGAAGTGGACTATTCAGGAATCATTTTGGGGTCAACATTGACCTTAAAAGGCAACATTAATGAGATGAATATTCCATAATATTTCTAAAATTGCATCGCAAATGGAACAACTGAACACGACTATTTAATAATGAGGGAATTTAATGGAACATTCCTAGGGACAAAAATCTCTTTACTACACTTTATTTCTTTGTTTGATGAAGACGGATTCCTATACGACGTCCCAATCCTTACTATTTTATTCACTGATACTTAGAACCACATTGTATTTTGTGAATGGAAAGTTATATACATCAACGAGTGTACTGTGAGTTAGGTTAGATTAGTCCCAGTTAGGTTAAGTTAGGAGTTAGGCTCAGTTAAATTATCAGAATTTCTCTGAAACGTTCAATCGATATTATTAATAAGTATAAGCCCGACACTTACGCACAATATTCTACAATAGTGTACAAATCGTAAAATATAGAGATCGTAAAAAACCTCCCCTTTTAATTTTTAAGGGAAACTTTTAGTTTCAGAATTTCTCTGAAACGTTCAATCGATATTATTAATAAGTATAAGCCCGACACTTATGTACAGTATTCTACAATAGTGTACAAATCGTAAAATATAGAGATCGTAAAAAACCTCCCCTTTTAATTTTTAAGGGAAACTTTGTTTCAGAATTTCTCTGAAACGTTCAATCGATATTATTAATAACTTCAATAATAAGTATAGGCCCGACACTTATGTACAATATTCTACAATAGTGTACAAATCGTAAAATATAGAGATCGTAAAAAACCTCCCCTTTTAATTTTTAAGGGAAACTTTTAGTTTCAGAATTCCTCTGAAACGTTCAATCGATATTATTAATAAGTATAAGCCCGACACTTATGTACAATATTCTACAATAGTGTACAAATCGTAAAATATAGAGATCATAAAAAACCTCCCCTTTTAATTTTTAAGGGAAACTATTGGATGCAAAACAGAAAATTTTGATTAGTTAAAAATTTCACAGCAAATTATTTTTAGTTCTAACCCTTCCCATCCCGTCCCAAGAAGAAAACCTTCTTAAAATACACTTTAAAGTAAAAATGAGTAATCTACACGAACGTTTTATGACACGAGAACAGTCAAATATGATACAAAAGAGTTAAAAGTATTTAAGAAAAAGTATACACCATTCAAAATTAGTTCTGGCGAGTGACCGCCCGAACGCGTCAAAAAATCCATTTGGAACGAAGCTGCAGCGGCCCAAATGCACTTACAAACATACCATGGAATGAATGAACTGGAATTCCAAAAGACGGACCTTTTAATTACATTCCAATCTCAATTCCAGTGATTCCAATACGCACACATGGCTTTGGTCTACGTCGCACAAATGCATGAAAAATTAAATACAATATATATATATATATATATATATATATATATAATATATATATATATATATATATATATAATATATATATATATTATATATATATAATATATATATATATAGTAATTTTGAAAAACATAACATGTTGAAAATTTCTAAAACATGTTTACATAAACGTGCATCTTTGGTTTAACTTTAACCTATGTTTCATTATGCTTATTTACATGTTTACATAAATTTTCCAAGCAAGAAATGTGACATTTCAATGCAAAAACCCAAGTAATATTCAATGTCCTCCTATGCACCCTATGTAGGCATCAATCTACACTAAAAATAAAACCTTCTTCATTTAGAACTTTTAACTTCTTTTTGAGGGTACATTCTAGGAGAAGCTTTTCCTTCTTTTGGGTATGAAAGCTTCTTATCAGATGATATAATAACTTCTTTTTGAGGGTACATTCTAGGAGAAGCTTTTCCTTCTTTTAGGTACCAAAGCTTCTTATCAGATGATATAATAACTTTTCTTTGAGAGTACATTCTAGGAGAAGCTTTTCCTTCTTTTGGGTATGAAAACTTCTTGTCAGATGATATAATAACTTCTTTTTGAGGGTAAATTTTAGAAGACGCTTTTCCTTCTTTGGGAAGCTTCTTATCAGATGATATAATAACTTCTTTTTGAGGGTACATTCTAGGAGAAGCTTTTCCTTCTTTTGAGTATGAAAGCTTCTTGTCAGATGATAAAATAACTTCTTTTAATGATACATAACTTCTTAGAGAGAAGAAATGGTTTTCAAAACTTTTTTTTTTTAGTGATTTGAGCCAGTAGAAGATAATACTTCTTTATATAGAAGGTTGCCGGAAAATTTGGTTTTCCGTGATAGCAAAGAATACAGGAATTTTTTTAACATAAACTTGCTATGATTGATGTAATTTATGATAAATTCACAGAATTTTAACATCGGAATCTTTATAGCTCGGGAAAATGATATAACATCGCTATTAACATCGTAACAATGTCTGTAATTGTAGTTTTGCTATTGTTGTTGTTGTTTTGCTATTGTTGTTGTAGTTTTGCTATGTTTTAGCAAATAATATGTTGAAATTCATTTCCACGCGGTACACTCATAATTTTCATTTAATAATAATAATAATAATAATAATAATAATACCTTTTATATTGTTATTTGTACCGTATTTATAAAATCCTTAAAACAGTGTATCACGCATCTTAAAAGTACATAAAAATAAAAATAAAAATGCAAACAAGAAATATAAAAAAAATAAACAATTTCTTCAGGAAAAATCTTAATTTTACGTGCAGACATTTTTTCATACTGCCGTTGCTTATTTATTACTATATAATAAAATAATGATTAAGATCACCATCAATGAAAATAAGAATATATCAACTACAAAATATTAACTACACCAGCTGTATATCAACTATCTATCAACATCAACTATACAGAACGACGCAGAAATGAAATGAACACCTACAATGCTATGATAAATAGCAAACATGCAATCATTATCTTAATTGTATCTTTTCCATGTGCTTCAGAAGGGATCGGGTGACTTTGGATGACTTTGGACGACTTTGGATGACGCTATGGTTCAAAGTTTGACAAAATCTTGTCAATATTTCGTTTTGGTTTCATACAGAAGAGGGACGATGCCTATTTTTGTAACTGCTGACTAAGACGCTTCCAAATGTTTTCAGTAAGATTTAAATACGGGCTTCTCGGAACTCAGCTAGGAAGAACTTGTAAACATTTTTGTCTCTTCTACTGAGTACTATATTGGGATATGTAACAGGTTGTACAGTCTTCTTACAACACCTGCAAGAAGGAACGTGGAACAATGAGAAAAGATAGGTATCAAGGATGGATACATATTTTCTGGAATTGAGACGTCCTCAACGAATACCAGGTCTTCTTTTGCTGCCCAGTGTCCACCTTACATAACACTAAATCAAATCCTCTACACCGAACTGTGGTTTACACGTAAATAGGACGTATTGTAGCTTGATTTAACCTTCTCCACAGCCATGCGCGTCCATTTGGCGTAATACTGATGGAACAGAGAGGGTCGTCTGAAAATGAACCGACTCCTAAGGTTCAGGAGCCTTGTGAATCATTTCCTTAACCCATACGAATCTGCGCCTCACATTTACTTTTATGAGGATAGGTTTTCAACGAACCACGCGTCCACTGTATCTGATACGGAGGTGCTGTTGAGCTATGCCTGCTGATAGATTTACAACATCAGTTATGTCAGCAAGTTTTGCGCGCAGATTAGTCCTCACTTGACGGACAAGGGCCTTTTAGTTCGTTCTGTAATAGCTGATAGAGTTCTTGATTGCCAAGAAGTTCATTTTTTGTTTGCATCACCAAGTCATACGATTTATATTTTTGCCGTACCATGTGGAAGTCAGAAATTCTAAGCCATCTATCTCTCACTGAGACCGCAGTGTGACTGTCTAATCACTTGCACACAATTAGAAGGTGATATGCAGCGAATACCAACAGTACGAGACATCTTTTCACTTGTATACAAGTTTCGTGGGGGGTGTACTATATACACACCCTGGTCGCGAGGTTTCGCACGCAAACTCATATGTTCCAAATCTTGTATGCGTTCATTTTATCTTGCTAACTCTGTACATTTATGATATAACGCATGAATAGGCATTCTTCTGTATAACTCAGTCGATAAGACGGTGTGCGCTGAACACGTAGGACTGATCGCCAGATTTGTTCGAATCTCGATGAGGTTAAAAAAAATGTCAGTTCATCCAGTTCTTTGATATGTACAGATTATATAGTTCATGCGATATGTATTTAGTACAACGAAGCTTAATGGCTGAACCTAATTCATTAGATCAATATACAATGAGGTCTACACATACCATCCTAATGTTTAATTATACCATTTTTATCAGTGAATATATGCAGGTAATAAAAATGGTCGTTTATATATGAACACACACACACCACACACACACCACACACACACACACACACACACATATATATATATATATATATATATATACTGTATATAGTGCATAGGCATGGACTTTAAACATGGGAACTATTGCTTCTTTCGTATTTGTAAGACCTGTTTGATGGTATAGAGTAGACTCTGAAACACAAATGTAACTAAATCACTCGTAAAGTCATACTTCTCTTTACAGCGTCGCGATTACTGTTTTGATATCTACAACCGCGGTGTATACGTACCACCATTAAGAGACG
Organism: Bathynomus jamesi; assembly: GCA_023014485.1. NCBI lineage: Eukaryota > Metazoa > Arthropoda > Malacostraca > Isopoda > Cirolanidae > Bathynomus > Bathynomus jamesi. Next base: position 807,549 of record JAJOZX010001576.1, on the reverse strand, counting down.
TTTTTAGATCTTTTTCAGTGACGAACCTTATCCCTTTACTAGAGACGTCTTGTGCTTGGTCAACGTCTCGTACTAGGATGTACCGTAATGGTTGGTTGGTTTCTCTGTTTTACGTCCTTCGTCCAACTGAGGTCACTGAGACGGGGGATGTACTGTGATTGAGACCTTTTTCTCTTGAAATATTCAATACACTTTGTTTACTGAGCAAAGTGTATTAAATATTTTGATTAATTATCACTCCCTAGTCTTTGTGTTTTATGAAAGATAACTGCAGTACATAATTACGATACAAGTTTATTTTAAAAAAATTGTAGAGGAAGCAATGTTTACAGCAGTTTAAGCCATTTTGTGTCAGATTTTGGGATTTCTTCGTGTTTGTTCGTTTGTGTATTTGTTTGCGTGTTTGTGTTTTACCGTATTCATTTGGTTCTTTGCAATGTTCGTTAGTTTGTTCATTTGTTTGCTTGTATGTATATATGTTTGTTTATTTGTGCGTGTTTGCTGGTTGGTTGTATTTGTCTATTTGTTTGTGATGTTCGGTGTAGTCAAGAGTGAAGCGTATCGGAATATGTGATCGATATTTTTGTGTGTGTGTGTGTGTGTGTGTGTGTGTGTATGTAGATAGAGCTCTGCCAATTATTGCAATAATAGTTTAATCATAATACAGAGGATTCCATACGAAAAACACGTTGAGCCGTCCAAAAATGTTGATAACCAAAGCAGTAATTCATATATCATAAACTTCCAGTTGTCACATAAACTTGAACTCGTTCAATTAATGATAGCCAAATTTCCACAAGACTTGGGTGAAAAACTTCGTTCAAAGATTTGTCAAAGCATGTATGGTTATCCAACAGTTTTACAAAAATTTGTCATTCTCTAAACATTTTTGAAGACTAAACTGAAACAACTAGCTTAGAATTATTTATTTGATCGCATTTCACACAAAAGGTACTAGCAACGATACTAGTCAAAAAAAAAAAAAAAAAAAATCAAATTGCCAATCTTTCATTTGCAGCGTATTTCCTTGCGTTTTACATTCCTTGCGTTTTACATTCCTTGAGGCAGCCACTAGTTCCAATAAGTTATTTTCCAATATTTTGCTATAATATTAATTGGACGTTTATTATAAATTTAAAATACTATATAAAATAAATTTACAGAAACGTTAGATTAAAAACGTTATTTAAAAACATTATTTAAAAACGTTCGATTAAAAACGTTCGATTAAAAACGTTAGATTAAAAACGTTATTTAAAAAAGTTATTTAAAAACTATTTAAAAACGTTATTGAAAAGTGAAAAACGTTACTGAAAAACGTTATTTAAAAACGTTATTAAAACGTTATTGAAAAATGAAAAAACGTTACTGAAAAACGTTATTTAAAAACGTTATTGAAAAATGAAAAACGTTATTTAAAACGCTATTTAAAAACGCTATTTAAAAACGCCATTTAAAAACGTTACTTTAAAACGTTATTTAAAATAAAAACATTATTTAAAAACGTTATTTAAAAACGTTATTTAAAAACGTTCGATTAAAAACGTTAGATTAAAAACGTTATTTAAAAACGTTATTTAAAAACGTTCGATTAAAAACGTTAGATTAAAAACGTTATTTAAAAGTTATTTAAAAACTATTTAAAAACGTTATTGAAAAGTGAAAAACGTTACTGAAAAACGTTATTTAAAAACGTTATTAAAACGTTATTTAAAAACGTTATTGAGAAATGAAAAACGTTACTGAAAAATGTTATTTAAAAACGTTATTGAAAAATGAAAAACGTTATTTAAAACGCTATTTAAAAACGCTATTTAAAAACGCCATTTAAAAACGTTACTTTAAAACGTTATTTAAAATAAAAACATTATTTAAAAACGTTACTTAAAAACGTTATTTAAAAAAGTTATTTAAAAACATTATTTAAAAACGTTATTGAAAAGTGAAAAACGTTACTGAAAAACGTTATTTAAAAACGTTATTAAAACGTTATTTAAAAACGTTATTGAGAAATGAAAAACGTTACTGAAAAACGTTATTTAAAAACGTTATTGAAAAATGAAAACGTTATTTAAAACGCTATTTAAAAACGCTATTTAAAAACGCCATTTAAAAACGTTACTTTAAAACGTTATTTAAAATAAAAACATTATTTAAAAACGTTATTTAAAAACGTTATTTAAAAACGTTCGATTAAAAACGTTCGATTAAAAACGTTATTTAAAAACGTTCGATTAAAAACGTTCGATTAAAAACGTTAGATTAAAAACGTTATTTAAAAAAGTTATTTAAAAACATTATTTAAAAACGTTATTGAAAAGTGAAAAACGTTACTGAAAAACGTTATTTAAAAACGTTATTAAAACGTTATTTAAAAACGTTATTGAAAAATGAAAAACGTTACTGAAAAACGTTATTTAAAAACGTTATTGAAAAATGAAAAACGTTATTTAAAACGCTATTTAAAAACGCTATTTAAAAACGCCATTTAAAAACGTTACTTTAAAACGTTATTTGAAATAAAAACATTATTTAAAAACGTTATTTAAAAAAGTCATTTAAAAACGGACGATGGCAAAAATTTGAACTATTTTTTTTACTATTTCTATAAACCAACATTTACGTTAGACATTTTTTAATTCAAAGAATTTTTATTCTTTTTTATTAAAATAAATTCGAATTTAATCTTTTTAATTAAATCCTAAATATTCGTCAGGAGATGTATTCGGTCCATACCAGATTCGAACGATATCTACCTATCGTAAATGAAATAGATAGACAGGTATATAAGAGTCGTACATACGCTAAAATATCTTATTCAGAGTGTCCATTTGTAGTTAACAGTTAGGATAACGAATGACAGGTTAATTACCTCAAAAACGACTTCCTTGAAAAAAAAAAATAGTTAATCCGGAAGTACCCGTCAAATGATAACGTATTTCAAAGATAATTATCGTCATATCAAGACTTTAAAACCGTCATATGAAATCCCAACAGATATAAAGTGGGTATTAACATTATTCCTACTTGGGTACTCTCATCATTGAAATTCTATACAATGTTGAGTAAAGTAAAATATCACTAAATCCCAAATACTTAGAAAAACTGTAAATGAGATAAAGGATTCCAAAATGTTAAATGAGATAAAGGAATCCTTTTAATTATACACAGATGTTGGAGTTCCCCAAAACATTTCATTAATATTTTATCCTCTCTTATGAATCAAATTTGTGGTTTGTACTTCCGCGAACAGCTGAACAAACCACCTTAGTTATTCTTAAAAAAAAAAAAAAAAAATTCATACTTAATCACTATAAAGTGTGAATAAGAATTTGAATGGCTGATCTATCATCCGATTTCATGCTACAAAGTTCATGAAATATTTTTAAGATTGAAGAGTAACTCTCCAAAGACCAAAATTGTTGGCTAATGAATTACTGTAACAAATAAATAATAATAATAATAATAATAATAATAATAATAATAATTATAATAATAATTATAATAATAATATAATAACATACGAGTACTCAGAGAAAACAAGATCGTATCCGTATCTATAGCATTCTCTATCTGGGTATACAGTATACACGACGTGTCTGCACACTCAATATATAGACAGCTTCATTGTGTGTACCGAACGTATATTTCCGAAAATAAAAATTACTAATTAGGAGTGTGTTCCTATTATCGAAATCAAATAGCAAGTAAAAATCCTATTTTTTTATATAAAATTGCAAACAGTAAACTATAGACGTAGTCTAAATATAAAAATATACAGTAATTATACGTCCTGAAAGCAAAATTACCAGTGATATATATATATATATATATATATATATATATATATATATATATATATGTAGTGCACGGCGGTAAGATTAATTTAGTGTACTTCAGGAGTGTGTTTGCCATATAGCTAAAGTTCAGCCTCATTTAAAATTTTGTACAGCAGCTGCGTAAGATGGCACTCGTATTCCTTGCAGGTGAAAAATAGAACAGGAACGATGTTTGAAACACGTGATATTCTCTGTATATCATATTATACAGGGTGATTAAAAAAAAATGTGAACACTTATATGGGGAAAAAATTACACATGTCATCCATTCAATACCACCAGAGATGTGCCTTAGGGCGGGTTCCAAAAAACCTTAGCCCCCCCCCCCCCCCGCCCCCCATTTGCAGCTTACATGTTTACTTATATCGAAATAGTTTTTAGTGATTATAAAAATATATAAATTCTTTATTTATTGCAGGTATTAAAATTACTCTAGCTGATAAAGTGATAATATAATGGCTCCTCAATTAATTGGTGATTCGGAGAGGCAACGTGTGATAGATCGCATACGAGCAATAACATTTCGGGAAGCTCGTGATGCTGGAGCTACCTTTATAACACGTTCATAGGTTGCCAAAAAGTTGCGAAGAAGTGAGGACTTCGTCAAAAGAAATTGGAATAAAACTTTGGATGAATGTGAAATGGATACAACCAAATCTGGGCGCCCAAATTTGCCACTCTCTCAGGAAACAAAGGACATCATTGAAAGCGGTACGCGTAAGCGGAAAAACAGCTGTGCTAAACTTTCTAGAGAGATCGAAGTGTTGAGAGGAAAGATCGTTAGTGGTGAGATCATTCGACTGTACCGTCATAGGCAAGGTTTAAAGCCTTGGCATGAACTTCCAAAGTCAAGAAAAACTCAACTTAACATCGATGACAGAATGTGGTTTGCCCATTATCTTGAAGATTGGGATGTGGATGATTTCATGCATTTAGCTGTCTCCGATGAATTTTTTGTTTACGTAACACGTCGGCCTAACTACCAAAATGATCGAGTGTGGGCCACAACACCAGATGAAATCGATGACAATGAACATTATCGCGAATTATTAAAAAGTCCAGACTGTGTTGGTGTGTTTGTTTTGTTCACTGCAAAGAAGCTCATGTGGGTGCTGAAGCCAAATGGTCAGAGTTGGGATGGACAGTATTTTCGTGATATTATTCTATCCCAGCATGTCATTCCTTTTCTAAGAAACCCAAACAATGTTATGGATGTCGATCAGGTCACACTTCTGCACGATAAGGCCCCCTGCTTTAAGGCATTAGCCACTGAACAGTTGTTACGGAACCATGAGATCGATTTCTTTGGAAATGAAGAATGGCCAAGAAATTCTCCTGACTTGAACGTCTGTGAACACATTGGATCAGTTATAAAGGACAAGGTTGAATGTCTTGTTTCAAGAACCTGCAGCAAATCGATTTTCGAAGGATACAATGACGCAACACATTGAAACTGTTTTAGCAAATTTGCGTAACGATCAAGATCTATTCACGTCGCTTTTGGCAAGCTACCCAAAGCGAATTCAGGCTGTCTTGGAAGCCAATGGCGGGAACACCAAGTTTTAATTGTTTCTCATTAAATGCCGGATTAAATTCTCTTTTGTAAGGTATGTTTAGTTTTACTGTACCTCTAATGGTTTAGGCCATGGGCGGGGGGGGGGGCTAAGGTTTATTGGAGCCCCGTATAGATATTCGTAGGCAGCAATTAGAGACCGTATGAAGCACTGTTTGCATCACAAATTTTTTTTACAAATAACTTGCAAATAAAAAATAACCCCGTGAGTGATATAATTGAATCCATGCCGAAGAAACCACGTGACTTTTCTACTATGGCTGAAACTGTAGTACTACCTAGTGCATGCGTTCTTGTCTGCGCATTCGTGTTTCTGTTGAACTAAATGTACCTACATTTCATAACTGTTATCGGCGTATTGTAGTCAAAGTGTATTTAGGTTGACTGAAATGCGCATGCGTAGACAAGAACGCATGCACTGGGTGACGTAGTTGCGTCCAGAATTGGCAAAAATCACGTGGTTCCTTCAGCAAAGATGCAACTATACTACTCCCGTAGAATAAAAATATATCAGGATCGTATCCCTTGTACGTGTGGAGCAATAGATGGACAGAATCCTATTGTTTTGTTGTATAACTAATTGCATGATTTAGCTTTAGTACCAACAACCAGAGATATATGCCAGAACTGACATACAGCTTAACGTGGAATCCGAAACAACGATCGCTATCTCATTTGGACATAGAGGACGATCACCCACCCAACTACTATCCAGACTCAACGTCGTTTAACTTCGCTGACTTTACGTAAAGCGACGTGATACACTATAACCACATGACCAAAATTATAGCCATCATTGGGTAGGTGAAACGAGTAGCATCTGAATATGTCCACAGATTTTTTTGACCAAATGACAATTGCGTTGAAAATACCTCTTTCTTTTTTGACCAAATGGCATTTGTGTTGAAAATACCTCTTTCTTTTTTGACCAAATGGCAATTGTGTCGAAAATACCTCCTTCTCGCTTTCATTGAGGCTTTTTATTCCATTCAACTAAACTTTGAACATTGAGAAACACTAACTGCTTTGGGTAAAGAGCCCTTTCTAGCTCTAAGGGTGAGTATTTATAAAGTGTATAAAAGTTACGCTAGCAATAACCAGGGTACTGGGGTACACCAGTACCCTTGGTAGGGTTTAAGGGTTTCTTTCTAGTTTGTGTATGGCACGTGACTTTGTCTGAAATCATATTGCTTTTTCAGTAAATATACAGTACACTCTAAATTTGGCACTTTTGGACTACTTTAAGTAATACATGCAAAATATTTGTCTAATTGTACGCTTGGCATCATAGTACGTGTATTGCGTTTCCATTAGTTTATGTATGTACAGCGTGACCCATAAGTCCCAATCGGTTATAATTAAAGCGAAAATCCATCTAGCGAATTTCAAAATAAAAAATTATATAAATTTTCCTTTTAAATAATCAGTAAATATTGCTAAACTTATTAAAAACTTTTTATTCTTTTGATTTTTGTTTTTTCGATTTAATTATAACTGATTGGGACTTATGGGACACCCTGTACATATATATAAACACACTGGTCAGTTTTGATGTGCTTTGAAAGAATTTGGCATCTGTTTCTTGTGCAAATGAACAGTTTTCGAGATATTTTCAATTTTCGTATTTGAAAAATCGCAAATTTAAAACGAAACGAAATGAGATCAAATTCTTTAAAAGTACATCAAAATTAACTAAAAAAAATATTTACTGACGACGGCACAACGTAACCTAATCACACGTAACCTAATTCTCTAACCCTAACCTAACCGGACCTAGCCTAACCCTAATCCTCTAACCTAACCTAACCTAACCGGACCTAGCCTAACCCTAACCCTCTAACCTAACCTAACCTATTCTAACCTACCCTAACCAGACCTAATCTAACTATACCTAGGCAATACATACAGTATATATGAACAAAAATGACTAACTTGAAAATCAAGCCTAGGGGTGGATATAAATCTGCAATTTTAAGGTGTTGGTTTGAGTTTAGCAGAATATTAACCATTCTTTGTTTACATTAAATATAGAATTAACTGATAAAGGAAATCTATATATTGGCTTGTGGTTGGTTTTCACGAGTTGATTGATGTTAGTGATTTATCGTCAACTGTTTGTTAACTGAACGACAAATTACAAGAGTAAAATTCTTATTACATTGCTTGTGCGTAGTATTTTATAATGTTGTAAAAACTAATGATGTGGGTTGAGTGATAATGCGGACAGGGTATCAAGGTATGCCTTAAGAATGTGTTATGTACAATATCCGACACTCATTTGCATTTTATGAAAATTTATGCTGCACTTTTGTAAACAGACAGATTTTATAGGTCATTGATTTGATTTACTTTGTCGTGTGTATAACGTCTTTTCATTTTACTCCTTTTAACGTCATATTTAACGGGGTATGATGAATTTAATGTCGCATGCCAGTACGGTGTACAAATCTCTGGACGAATAAAATGGCCAAAACCATAACGGATATTTATTTCATGCTCAGATGTTTCAAGAAGGTGATTCCTTTCATCTTTTTAGACAAAATGAATTACCGTATTCATTTCATTCACTGACACTTAATGAATATGGCAGGTCATTTCGGTGAAATGAAACTTTTCGAAATCTCTGAAAATTAAAATCTGTCATATGTGGGCACGTAGGCGTTAAGCACTTTATACCTGGTTCAGTATCTTCAGCATCCAGTTATCTATATAGGAACAGCCCTTGTTCTGATGTTATTCTATCCATTTTTAACATTAAATGTAATGTTTAAAAGTTAAATTTGGTTACTTTCAAATAGGAGTATTCGCTATTTATTACCGAGATGAATGTAGAAAGTGTTTTATCTACTGGATTTAAATTTCAAGTAAAGTCGAAGATATCTGAGTCTTTCTTTTCATGAATCTAGTAATGTAACACTCGCCACACCCCCGAATTATAAATTAAATTCTTTTAACAGAACCACAGCTTGTAACTATCTACAATAAGACAGTCTAATCAAGTTATTGTGGAATTCAGAATGCGACGCTGGTTATTTCAAAGATCCTTGTTTGGTAACACTGTTCACTCATTAACAATTATATGAACTGTTTTAATATTTATTAACAGTATAAATAAAATATTAATTAAAAATAGCACTTTATAAACTGGGAAACGTTTGTAAATAAAATTACATATAGCGTTCATTACAGCGTTTATACGCATTCTTCGACCACAGATTAACTAATAGCCAGAAAAGACCCTTCCATAAAAACTAACTTTCTTAGCAAAACGGCCGTTGCTAAGAAATTATCAAAAGAATAGTCGGGTAATTTGCTATGAATCTTAAATCGTTAGTATACAAACACTGTGTAATTATCACAAACTCCTTAAAAACATCTCCAGCGACGTATGAATCCGTATAAAAATGTCATTGTTTTCAATTTCCCCGTGAAAGGACCCTTCCATACCAAAATGTTTTGGTATTTCGGTAGAACAGTGTTCTTTTAACGAAACCCAAAGTGTTAAAAACATATCCACATGTGTATGGAAAACATTTTAGGCCAAGGAAGTCTGGAATCTTTTTGAATGGACGTATAGTGTTCAGATTTTGGTATCCTAACTCTAGTCAGCGCCAGTAGGTCATTGGGTAACACCGTTTCTCTATAAGAGAAAACACTGAAGTCGTGGGTTCGACTCCCGATGGTACGAGTTAATAATAATAATGTAGGCGTTAGCGCAATGTATCGCTTTCGTGTGGCCTGAGCTCTGTGCCAGTTTCTGTCCCTTGTAACTGATTATTTCCTGAATGACTCGTAAGAATATTTTTTCATGCACAGAAAACAAACATTTCAAGCAACCTTCTTCTATACAAAGAAATATTATCTTCTTTTGACTCAAATCACTCAAAAAAGAAGATTTAAAGACTATATCTTCTATCTAAAGAAGTTATGTATCATTAAAAGAAGTTATTATATCATCTGACAAAAAGCTCTGATACCCAAAAGAAGGAAAAACTTCTTCTAGAATTTACCCTCAAAAAGAAGTTATAAGTTCTAAATTTAGAAGATTTTATTTGGAATGTATGAGTATCATCATCAGAACAGACCTCATAAGACCCGAGGAAGTTAAACCTAAAGTTAAAAGCAGCTTAAGTAAATTTGGCATTGATAAAAGGGTGATATATATATATATATATATATATATATATATATATATATATATATATATATATATATATATATATATATATATATATATATATATATATATATATATATATAAGTCACCAATTAAGAGTTTCACCATTATTGGTTTGCATACGAAAAGAAAATGGAAAATGGCCGTTCACACGCAGGCAAAAAAATTGGTATATGATCACACTGCCTTGCTTTTTGTGTTGTACTTGCAACGACTAGTAATTTCTAGTGCGCTCTTTTAGCCATTCTGAAGCACGCAACATTACTCGTACAAAGGAACACGAATAGAATTAACAATGAAGCATCACTGAGATAATGTCCTGAGCTCAAGGTTAAATTTTTAGCGTTACTGGTTCATATTTGAAATGGTAATGAATTTCTTTACGTACACACACACACACACACATACACCGCCTTCTCTAAAGCCCTCGTTTAAAGAGAGCATTGAAGAGACATACGGCAATCATGCAAGACTAGTAGAATTCCTGTGGAAATAAGACTTAATATTTGAAATTAAAGACAAACCAATTTTCTACAAACAATTATGTCTTTTCGGTGAATAATTGTCTAAAAATTCAAAGTTACGCGTTAAATAGAACTTTAACGTGTGTATATATATATATATATATATATATATATATGATGCAAACCTACAAGAAAAAAGAAAAATGATTCCAAGTTCTTTCGTGCATTCAGAAGTACACCTCGTCAGGGGTTCTCTTCATTCTACGAACCGTTCGTTGTTGGAGAACGACAATTACTTGTTTTTATTTTCTGAAGTAAACATTTTCACAGTTCCTGATAACGAATGTTGGAAAGTTAATAAATCGATAGAGTTCCTCGAAAAAAGAAATGTTTTGTTCCTGGCCGATGACGACTCCATTTATACACAAAACACAAAAATCAATATTACTGTGACGATAAAAATTTAGACGATATTTTATCTTTTTTTAAACTTCTCTCTCCAAATATGTTTTATTAAAGGACTTTTATTTTTACAAAAAAAAATAATAAAACTTAAAGTTGATTTTGAAGTGAGAGATCATATGCACGTTTTGTTTTGTTTTTTAACTTAAAAACATGCTTTTATTTACTTAATAATGTGTTAAGTTCTTTATAAGGCGAAACGCTGATTTTCATGCAAGTTTTTGGAGTAACAATTTTAATTCCCTTTTCAGTAGGTTCTTGGGTGTGTTTACGATTCTCTCCTGAACAGTTAGTGTTACTTATAATATTGTTAAATGTTGTGGAGTGCATACACGCATACACCATAAATTTGCTTTTGTATATTGAACAAATTAAAAATAACCAGTCGTGAATACAAATTTTGTAGTGATCTTGCGTTAATTGATATGCTTTAACACTTATTGACAATTCTTCATTGAATCCGCTTTGACTCCAAATGTATTTTCATTAGATGTTGCATGGCACTGTTCAAGAATATTTTGCATGGCACTGTTCAAGAATATTTTGCATGACACTGTTCAAGAATATTTTGCATGGCACTGTTCAAGAATATTTTGCATGGCACTGTTCAAGAATATTTTGCATGGCACTGTTCAAGAATATTTTGCATGGCACTGTTCAAGAATATTTTGCATGGCACTGTTCAAGAATATTTTTTATTAAAAATTACTTTTGATTTAATACACTTTCATTTCATAAAGCGTCATCTATATGTACAGCTAACGTAACACTAATTCAGGGATAGGTTCGGAATAATATGATTAAACAAAGAAACCAGCGCCGTTTATACGACTAAGGTTTTGTCATGTTAGAATAATACTTTGCAATCATTATCATTGAAATTCCAAACCTCTCATTAATGTACAGTCAATTCGAGAAATCCTGTCCTAAAACTTCCTGTTTCTCACCGATATTGATCAGTAAGAAACATGGAGTGTCACGCCAGGACATTTTTAAACCAACTGTATATATATATATATATATATATATATATATATATATATATATATATATATATATATACACACACAAAATAAGTTAATATATTAAGAAGTTAAAAAGTCGTAATGACTTAGTTCAGGTATCGTGTAACGACCATGATGAACAAATACCCCGAGCCATTCATGCGTTACGATAAAGAATATGGTTCAACCCCCCCCCCCCCGTCAATCCCCTTCTCCACGAAAAAGGGGTCCGAAAAACGATAAGATTTCCTGACAAAATAATTAAAACCGTAAAATTTACCATTTAATAACTTTATTTATTATTTTTAATAAAATTTAACATTCTCTTATCAGCAACTTGTTTAAACATGTTAAATTTTAATCTATTATTATTATCATTATTATTATTATTATTATTATTATTATTATTATTATTATTGTTATTTCTGTATTGCTTAAAATATACAAAGTATTTGCATCAACGCTGAACACAAAAATAAAAATATTACATCATCAGGTGTCAAGGCAATGTCCTATTCTAATATATATATATATATATATATATATATATATATATATATATATATATATATATATATATATATATATAAAATAAAGGGTGATTCATAGTCATTTTATGATAAATGCTCAAAATGTCTGCCATTTACACGCAAACATGCGGCTTTTCTTGATACAGAGTTTCCCCGTTTTGGATAGATCGTCGTGGAACTACTACTGAATATCCTCCAAGGTCATCTGATCTTACACCTGTGAACTTCTATCCGTGGGGGTGACTGAAGGACAAAGTGTACGGTACTAACCCTCAGAATGTGGTGCAACACTTATAGAAGCGACTGTCAGGGAACAACGCAAAATCGCAACTAATATGAACTTTATTGCGTGCCGATCTGTTTTGGGACGTTGCGTCGCATTTTTGCGTGTAAATGGGGGACATTTTTAAAATTTAACATAAAATGACGATTAAATGTTGCTTTTTTACATGCTTACTTATGTACAAAGTAAAGGTTTTGTTAATTAAGTTCAATTAGTATGCAGTTAATATTAGTGTGTGACCCCCCCCCCCCCCACACACACACACTCGCCGTAAATCACTTCAGGCAACCTTCATAATACATTTCAGACTTTCTTCGCCAAACTCGCGGACTCTTGTTACCAAATGACACAGAATTTTGATTCGTCTGTAAAAAGCACTTTCTTTTTGCCATTCGTTTGCGGTCCAGACAACTCATTTTTTGCACCAGGATAGTCTTCTCGTTTGCTTCGTATTTAACATCGGCTAATTTTCGGTTTTCGTGACCAAAATCGCATTTCATAAAGGTGGTGAGTGTGTTAATGTGAAAGTGCATGAATGGAAATGATGTCGAGTCACTGGCATGTGTAAATAGAACTGTCAATAGTTGGGTTTACCAAGAAATTTTAGACTACTTTATGCTTGAGTCTGCAAAACAGTTGTATAGAGATTCACCATTTATTTTTCAGCATAACTTGGTTGCATTTCATGCGGTTCGTGCAACATCTGCGTGGTTTGATGCTCATGAAATTGAAATACTACCATGGCCAGCTAATTCTCCCGATCTTAATCCGATAGAAAATCTTTGGAATATTGCTAAACAGAAGATCCAAAAGTGTAAACCAGGAACACTTGGTGAACTGAAGAGGTGTGTTTGATGACAACCTGGCAATCGATAACTACAGAAGAATGCGAGAGTCTTGTCGACTCGATGCCACGTCAATAGGAGGCCGTAATCAGGGCTAAGGGTAGACCAACTGAATACTAAGACGCAAAGTTAAAAAGTCTTTGATAAAGGTTTAATATATTGGCAGTACTCAGTAAACCTAACGAATTTATTCCATTTTTTGTGACACCTGACAAGATATAATAATATTTGGTGTGTCCCTTTACATTAAGTTTTCAATATTTAACATAATTTTTTGCTGTATCTTAATTTTCTTTTCAAAACTGGCACAAGAGGTGTTTTTTAGCAGAATAACGTCACAGGCACTCGATATTCCTCATAAAGGTAATTTAAAGGTATTATCAAGGTCATTGAGCACATTGGAATAGTATTCTATTTTTTTGGGGTCCCGAGTTGTATATTGCATGAGGTACACAATATTAAATGGACCAAGCAAAACATTTTTGATTTTATGATTACATTCGTAAATTAAGAGATTATTGGCATTTATTACAGAAGTTACAGAAGTATTGCAAAAGTCATAGGCTACCAAAGACTCGATGATTTACTCTAGGATAGCCTAAGAAGGCAGTAAAGTAGAAAAGATAAAGGAGTTGACAGTCATTGAAAATTCCAAGTAAAACTCTCGTGCAGTTTATGCGTCATTTTGTATTTAGCGTCGTGGCCAATGTGGTGACACCGCTTCCGTCGATCAACGAAGTTAAGCGTCATTGGGTCTGGGCAGTAGTTGAATGAAGTACCGTACTCCGCTTCCAGATTATGTAGGAACCCATGGTTTGGATCCTACGTAAAGCTGTAGGTCTCCTCCATCATATGATCGTAGATTACGCGAGCCAACGATACGATAGCCAACTGGCGGCCCGCGAAGGTATTTTATCCGGCTCCAGTAAATCACCCATTAAAGTTACAGTTCTGTTTACGCGAGAATCTCCCCATCAGTAGCACAATTTGTACACTAAAATTCATACTTTCTTCACTAGTTAGTTTACTACTGAATAATGACTTTAAAAAGAGGAGAAAAGGCACCAGTAGGAGTACAAGTAGGAGTCATCGGAGTCTGATTTGAATGTACTTAACCCTTTACTGCACAGAAGTCTTTTCCGAGACTGAATAAAATCGTCTGGCGTTAGCCAGAACAAAATCAGTAAAGTTAACACTGTACGCTAAAGGTTTAAAAGTATCGCAATAATAATCAGGTGACCAATTGGTGATCACTATAAGTATTTTAAAAGTACTCTACCCTGTCATAATTTCGACCCACACATTACAGTCTAGGTAAGAAACTGGCCCGCGAGCATAAAGAAATTGGTCATCCCCGCCTCAGATATTTCGAAGGGGGTTAAACATCCCCTCCCCCCCCGTTAAACAGCAATTATATTTAGTAGTAAGTGATGCAATCAAAATATTTTTATCTGAATATATCAGTTAAAAAGCGTGAGGGCTTTTCAGGCAAAATCTTCGAGGTTCATTTTACTTTATAGACGATTATAGACAATAGACAACGATAGACAATAATAAAATAATATAATTAAAAAAGGGGTAAACACCAAATTCGGCGAATTAATATTAAGACAACCAAATCTGCATTCAATTAATTTCTATAATTACGAAATGAACAAAGAGGTAATCTTGCGAGTAAAAAAGTGGCAAATTGACATATTGTGTATTCAATTCAGTAAAATGCGCCAAATTTAGTATACAAATTAAGGAAGAACCAGGGAAGGTTTTAGTAACACACTTGCCCCTCCTAGTCCCCCCCCCCCATAGGTTGTGTTTTGGTGGGCTTTTGCTGTGCAAGGCGCAGCGAGCATTCTAATATATATATATATATATATATATATATGATGAATAAAACCACGAAGGAAAGGAAACACAGAATGGTGCTCAAGCGCTTTCGTCTAATGACATCCCAGGAACACTGAGGATGTCATTAGACGAAAGCGCTTGAGCACCATTCTGTTTCCTTTCCTTCGTGGTTTTATTCATCATAAATATTTTTCACGTGTTACTTTCGTGAAATAATTTTCATATATATATATATATATATATATATATATATATATATATATTATATATATATATACTTACTTACTTTTGTTTACTTTTGTTGAGTTTGAACGACGGTTCAGGATCGACCTGCGGTCGACCCCTCTGCAGCATCCCGCCTCATTTGCGGGACTTGGTGAAGGAGGGAATTGCTCTCTGATCGCCTCCTGCCCTCGTAGCCAGCCACGCATGGCTGGTCAGGGACTTTGCACAAGAATCTGTCCAGCTGGTTCTTGAAGTTATTCAGGTTGGTGTGCTGGAGATTCCTCACTTCTTTTGGAAGGACATTGAAAAGCTTTGGGCCCCGTATTCTGAGGGTATTTTCCATCCTCGTTTTCATATATACTGTATATATATATATATATATATATATATATATATATATATATATATATATATATATATGTGCGCGTGTGTGTGTGTGTGTGTGCGTATGCAACACGATATACTGTACAAAACATGCATATATACATAGACATATACAATATACATATATGCATACTTAAACACGTATATGATGCGTCTCGGTAGTGTAGTGGTTAGCATCGCTGACTACGAATCCACCAACCTCGGGTTCGATTCGCGCGCAGCAAACCCAGCTGTTGATCCTTTAATACAATAAAAAAAATTTGGTTGGTAGATAAATGGGTACCCCGGGTAGTCTAGTTGTTAAGACACTGAGCTAGTGAGCTACTGATCGGGAGGTCGTGAGATCGAGCCTAGGCATATACTCTGTAATTTCTGACCGCTCGCGGTGGGTCGTGGTTAGGATGCCACGTTAAGATGTAGGCCTAAGGTGGAGCAACAAACTTGACTTTCGTCAGAATGAACAATTCGGGCGGAAGCAAAACCAAGGTTTACAGAAGTTTACATAATACATAACTTTACAAATAATAAAACTATTCAGAACGTTTAAATTTTATAAAAAGCAAATATAATTTACGTTCCAAAATCTCAGAACGTTTTAGCATAATAATAATGATAATAATAATAATAATAATAATAATAATAATAATAATAATATGTGTTTATGTTGCTATAGTTTAGATTCTTTTTAAAATTTTACCATATAGAGTTTTGCCAACCAAAATCACCCATTTCGTTTGGTTGGCAAAGGGAAATGATTAAAACTATAGTAATTATAATTTGTTTTTATAAACATTTACTCCGATATAATATTTCATTCGGTCAAAATTGTTCTCAAGCGCCGTACGTATATATTTTTTAATGCTGGAAGGAGGGGCCAAGAGCAAATGCCCCCCCTCCTCAAAAGCGCCCCTCCACTCCCCTCCCCCTACTAGACTTCATTACAGCTCGATCACATCAGAGAAAAATTCCATTTGCCAACCATCCAGAAATGGTCAATACAACCACGCTTATTTTTCTGGTAACAAGCTTAAATAGTTGGTGCCAAACGTAATGTCGTTGTCTTGACCATTGGGATCGGGTGGCAAATAGTGACAACCACGCATGGTTGTCATTCTTCGGTTGTACTCAAGGGGTTTGCCTCTGTGCATGAAGATTAACAACTTCCCTGTGACACTTTGCGTCAGAATCGTATCCCATTTTTTCTCTCCTTCGTGGATTTTCGGAGTAAGGCAGGTCTTGTGCCACATTACTTTCTAGAGATGTTCTAGCGGGGCAAACCATCTAACCAACCAACTAACCAACCAACCAGCTGTTATTATGATGCTAATGATTTCTGAATAATTTTTTTCTTGACTCCTTTTCGTGGTCATCATCTGAAAAAAAAAATGTCTCTCTTGTATTTTTCACATTTTAATATACTTTACTCAAGTTCCATATTATTATTAATATTAATATTATTATTATTATTATTATTATTATTACAGTGAAGTAGGGTTTCACAATGTAAATAGCGATAATTTTAGCATTAATAAGATGCTAATTTTGATTACAGCATTAGCCAATTTAGCACATACATGTTGTGTACTGTTTCGATTAAGCATTTAATCATAGGCCCACTTTCGCAACAGCGTAGAAGGAATAATGCGGGACATAGGTAATAAGCCCGATTTGTTTCAAAAGAAACCATTAAGAGAATATTAGGCCACATTATAACTGATAAGACCCTCAAGTAAACACACACACACACACACACACATATATATATATATATATATAAAACCTTAGTTTTGCTTCCGCCCGAATTGTTCATTCTGACGAAGGTCAAGCTTGTCACTCCACCTTAGACCTACAGATTAACGTGGAATCCAAATCACCCCCCACCAGCAGCCCAGCGTCTTAACCACTAGGCTTCCCACGG
>JAJOZX010001576.1:735000-785000 GCA_023014485.1 Bathynomus jamesi | reverse complement strand
CACTGTTCTTCTCCTAAAGCTATTAACAGTGGTGTTCCTCAGGGCTCTGTCCTGTCACCCACTTTTTCCTTTTATTATCAATGATTTATTAAGTCGCACTTCTTGTCCTATCCACTCCTATGACGATGATTCCATTCTTCACTTCTCCACCCGCTTCACAAAGCGTCTCTCTCAACATTCACTCCATGATTCGCGTGAGACGGCAATGGTGCACCTGACTTCTGATCTTTCTACTATCTCTGGTTGGGGCAGAGAAGACCTCGTGGCTTTCAGTGCCTCAAAAAACTTAATTCTTTCAGCTATCTACTAGTCACAATCTTTAACACGACCATACCCTTACCTTCAGCAATACACAACTCAATCGTTCCTCTTCTCTTAATATTCTTGGCATTTCCTTTTCTCGTGATCTTTCCTGGAAAGATCACATATACTCTCTTTCTAAAACAGCTCCTAAGACGTTAGGTGAGCTGTAATGGCTCCGCAGTTCTTTCATTCCCACTCAGTTGCTGCCTTTGTATAGGGGTCCTGTCCGCCCCTGTATGGCGTACACTTCTCATGTGTGGGATGGTTCAACCCACACAGCTCTACTTAACCGGATGGAATCAAATGCTTTTCGTCCCATCATTTCCCCTCCTCTTACCGACTGTCTTCAATCCCTCTCTCTTCGCCGCAGTGTTGCCTTACTCTCTCTTTGCTGTCGCTATTATAACAGACGTTGCTCTTCTGAACTCTCTAACTGTATGCCTCCTCCTTTGGGGAGAATACGCAGTACCAGACTTTCTACACATTTTCATTCCTTTTTCTCTCCAATCTCTAACGCAAAAAAGGTTAATCGATATTTTCGATCTTTCATTTACTTACCTGGTCAAATCTGGAACAATCTTCCTCGATCCATCTTTCCCCCTGTCTGTGACCTCCAATCTTTCAAACACAAAGTGTCCACGCATCTCGAAAACCTTGAGCCTTGATTTTGGCTCTCTTCTTCCTCTATGGGAGGGGAGCGCTTTCGCGGGCACTCGCCCTTGGCCCCTTCCGCATAAAAAAAAATAAATACATTTTTGTAATTCTATATAGGCCTATAGTGCTTACCATTTAATTTTTTTCCCTCACCAGTCCGACCCGTTTATCCCTTAAAATGTTCATTATCATGTTTAGTAATATAAAAAAAAAATAAAATAAAAAAGCTTTCCTGAAACATTTTGAAATGAAAAAGCTTTAAAACAAATGGGAAATAGATGTACTCTCTCCTTTAAGGAGAGCACGCAGCACCAGACTGTCTACACTTTCTCATTCCTTTTCTGTCCAATTCTCTAACGCGAGGTTTAATCGTTATTTTCAGTCTTTCATCTTCTCAACCGGTCAACTCTGGAACAACCTTCCTCAATCCATCTTTCCTCCTGTTTGTGACCTCCCATCTTTCAAATGCAGAGTGTATAGGCATCTCGAAAACCCCCCCGGACCTTGATTTTGGTTCTCCTCTATTGGGGGGGGGCGCTTTTGCAGGGCCTCCTTCCTGGATAAAAAAAACTTTTGTTCAAATTGGAAGAAAGTGGAAATGTAAATGAAAGAAAGTAAGAAGCTGAGTTAGAAGTGAGACGTTTAGTAAACGTCTTAAACGTTTATAAAACGTTAGTAAAACGTTTAGCACGTTTACTAAACGTCTCATTTCTTATAAAACGTCAGTAAAACGTTTAAAACGTTTACTAAACGTCTCATTTCTTATAAAACGTCATTGAAACGTTTAGAACGTTTACTAAACGTTCCATCTCTTATAAAACGTCATTGAAACGTTTACTAAACGTTTACTAAACGTTCCATCTCTTATAAAACGTCATTGAAACGTTTACCACGTTTATTAAACGTTCCATCTCTTGCTGGAAGGAAAAGAAGGCAAATTGGGAACTGATAAAAATAACGCAACTTAAAAAAACAACAACATAAATTCAAAATGAATCTTTCATTAATTTTATCATTTATTTGTTAATTCATATCTGAAAGGAATTAAAGGTAAACCAAAAACCTGGTAAAAACTAGTAAAAACTAGTAAAAACTGGTTAGAACTCTTGTTGGCTTCGTTGGTCTTCAAATCCATGAAAACAGTGGTTCCTGGTAGTTACGGCCAAATCCTCTTACCCAGACTATGATATCTGATTTACAACTTTTGTTGTTACGCCGCATTTTATGATCCTTATTCGTTTTCGACGACTTACATTAACTACAGGGTGAGCGAAAAGTCACTACAGGTTCACTACACTTCTTGCAGGTGCACAGGGACTTTTCTTTCACCCTGTATTTCCAGCGTTCGTAACTCAGTAACACAGTAACACTCTTTTCCTATAAGCGAAGCGAAGACACTGAGATCGGGGGTTCGATTTCCGATGGTACTGGTAATAATAATCCAAGAGTTTGCGCAATGGGCCGTATTAGTTGGCCTGAGCGTTGTGCCAGTTTCTGGCTTTCCTGGCTTATGAAATTATTATTATCACAGTATTTTCCTCATTTGTACAAATTATAGGGTAAATGTCTTGTACTGACGTTCGTATCAACTCTTTGGTCGAAATTATGCATTAAGTTTACTTAATATGGATAGTATATTGTACAGTTACGGTAAAAAGTTCGCCGAAAAAAAATCTATGGAAAAGATACTGAAAATTTCAAAAAATCAAAAATAATATTTAGCTCGTTCGAAATTAGACTTTTTTTATTACTGGTTATCGAGTATGATGTTCTTCCTATACAGAGATGATACTTTCCACGAAAAGTAAAAAAAAAAAGAGGTTATCTCCTTACCCCCCTCCCCCATCACTCCTCAACTCCTATTAATACAGTATATGATAAAAGGGAGAATAATAAACATATATTTTAGGTATTGTTTCGATGTAATTAAAATGGAAATATGCTTTATTTAGCCTTCAGATTAGATAAATGTACTGTATGCCTGTAAATTTTCTTTTAATTATTATTATTATTATTATTATATTATTATTATTATTATAAAATAAGGGTAAGTAATACCCCTGACCTCCCTATCGACGCTAAACCATTTTTCTCTTTAGTAAACTTTACTTTTAACACTACACCTAATTTAAGTATTCAGTTAATAACTGATTTAACATGTTTGCATGTTATCGTAGTACAGCTGTGATGTTCATCTTTTTATCTATCATTTACGTAATTAACAAAAATGTGTGTCATTACTTTCATAACCGCTTCCTTCCCTCCTCGAAAAGGGTTAATATATATATATATATATATATATATAATATATATATATAGATATATATATATATATATATATATAAGATCTGGTATATAATTTACTTAAGCTTCTTGAAAATAATTAGCCTTCTAGAGCCTAATTAATATATTGTTTGTATGTAGTTCATATTGCCCCTTATATGAATTGAGATTCTGATATTGACTCCTTTACTCTCCACACTGTCTCTTTAGTTCCCATATATTTTCCCCAGCTCTCTTCCTTATCGTAATTATAGGCTTCCAATATATTTGAAATAGATAATTAACGATAAAATAACCATAAAATATAATCACAAAATATCACCACAAAATATTACCACAAAATATCACCACAAAATATTACCACAAAATAACTACAAAATATTACCACAAAATATCACCACAAAATATTACCACAAAATATCACCACAAAATATTACCACAAAATAACTACAAAATATTACCACAAAATATCACCACAAAATATTACCACAAAATAACCACAAAATAACCACAAAATATTACCACAAAATATCACCACAAAATATTACCACAAAATAACCACAAAATAACCACAAAATAACCACAAAATATTACCACAAAATATCACCACAAAATAACTTACTTCAATTTATTGGTCATCGACATAGTTAATCTTTCGCAAAACTTCGGCTTTCGTTGATACTTTTCCTCCATTTCTGTGATTTTGCAATCAAGTAAATCCTTTTCGTATAAAAAAGAAATTACAGTATTGAATCTGATCTTAGTAAACAAACTATAAAGCTCTAGTTTCAGTCGGGAGCTCGTCCGGAAAACATAGCCTTTATGGCTGCTGCTCCCCGGAGTTAGGTGAAAGACTCTAATTCCAGCTCCGAAATAGAAAGCCGAGCATAAGAAAAATAACTTAGCAAAGAGCTGACTATATCTTCAGAATATCGTGTACAGGGTGTTTAAACACGTCAGTTGGTTACATGTTGCTTTTCTGATTATTTTCAATTTCAAAATCTTGTTTCTAATATCTAGCACTTACAGTAGATGTTAGAAATCTGAACCCCTCTTCCTCATTTCTTTGGCTATGTAAAAATCAATTCTGCTTAGCTACTCTATTTTATTGTGATAAGAAGGATTTATTTACTGCGTTTGGCCTAATTATTTAGGATTAATTTTGTTTTTAAGGTCTGGCTGAATTTCAACTTAATAGTACAGTTACTGATTTACATTAAACTGTACTCTTCCGAATTAATTCTAAAACCAGAATTCTGTTCAAAATTAGAAAGAGAGATCTTTTGTACGTCTGGCATTTAAATTTTTCACCACATCTATCTTACTCCATTCACCCCCCCCCCCCCCCAAAAATAAATATTGATTATTATTATGTTAGGGTTCAAGGAACACAGTCTTGCTAATTTCTTTATTTTATTTGTCGCTGTGATTGGCGTCAGTGACCACGATGTTGCGACACTATGGAGATTACACCGTAACCGTGAGGAGTATGGTGAAAGTATGATTTGATTAGGTGATAGTTTATTGTATTCATCAGTTTATTGTCCTTATTTTTGGTTTGTTTGATATAATGAACTGCTTAAAAGCTATACTGAATATTTTCCCTGCGAATTTCACTGTCTCTTGTGAGCATCTTGTATTAATTCTGGATTACTTGACTTACCCACTTAATGAAGTTGAAAACCTCCAAACAGAGTAACAGAATCGCTAGTAAGTCATTTTCTTGTTTTCAAATTTCCTTTGATATATATATAAAAAAAGGGGCAGGGACAATTCGACGTGGCCGACTCGATGCGACCCAACTCGATGTGGCCGACTCGATGTCAGGACAACTCGATGTCAAGCCAAGTCGATGCCAGGCCAAGTCGATTTCATTTTCTTTATACTGGGTGATCCAGATAAATGGGACCCATAAAAAAAAGCCAAATATTCTTAATATTTAATTCCTTTCATAAAAACTATATATCATTCAAAAGAGTAGAGTTACAAGTTTATTATGAAATATTTATTTTTTAAAAATGACTCCTTTCAAATGTGCTCCATTAGTTGCCAAGCATTCCAGTGTTCTCGCTTGTAAGTTCTGCATCACTTTTGCAAGAGTGTGCGGTGGTATGGCCTGTATCTCATTTGTGATGGCGGCCTTCAATTCTTGCAAGGTCGTTGGGTTATTTCTGTAGACCCTACTCTTTAAATATCCCCAGAGATAATAATCTAAGGGAGAAAAATCCAGAGACCTTGCGGGCCATTCAACGTCTCCAAATCTTGAGATTAACTCGCCTGGAAACGTTTGACGCAAAACTGCCATACAGTTCCTCGTGGTATGGCAGGTAGCTCCGTCTTGTTGGAACCAGTGGTTTTCTAGACAAAGATCTCTTAATTTAGGAATAAGGAAATCGGTCAACATTTTTTCGTAGCGATCACCATTTACAGTGACCGTGTTTCCGGTGGAATCCTCGAAAAAGTACGGCCCTATGATCTGAGATGCAGTAAGACCACACCAAACAGTTACACGCTGACTATGCAACGGGACTTCGGTAATATTCAATGGATTTTCTGTTGCCCAGAAACGACAATTTTGTTTGTTTACAGTTCCATTCAAGTGAAAATGGGCTTCGTCTGACATCACCAATTTTCTAGCAACTTTGATTGTGTCATTTACCTTCTGTTGGATCCATTGACAGAATTGTCGTCTTCGTGCGAAATCTCCATCGTTTAGTTGTTGCACTGTTTGAATTTTATATGGAAAGGCATTAAATTTTGCTTGAATATACGGTGTGTTGTTGTTCCATATCCAACTCCTAACAGCTGAGAAGCACGTCTGATGCTTATGTTAGGATTATCCTGTACAATTTCATGAGTTCTGTTAATGATCTCGTCTATCCTTGCTGTGCGCACTCTTCAGTTGGTTTTCTTTTCCCAATGTTGCCAGTTAGGGAAAAATTTCTGACACACCGACGGATTACTTTCTTAGAAGGTGATTTTGACATCTGAAAATTTGTCTTGAAAGATCTTTGAGCTGAAACTACACTTCTTCCATGCTCATAATATTGCTGAGTTATGAAACGCAGCTGTTCCACAGTCCATGCAGTCATCTTGAAGGGTTAGTTTTAACTAACACTTTTATTTTGTTTTGTATCTTATCTTGTCTTGTATTGTCAAAACCTATACAATCCTGTACAAACTTGTAACTATCCTCTTTCGAATGATGCGTATGATTTTATAAAAGGACTTATACTTTAAGAGTTACAGGGGTTTCTTTTGGGTCCCATTTCTCTGGATCACCCTTTATATTTAATGTAGGTTAACTGAATGCCCGGTTAGGTCAACTATACGCCCTTGACGATTGGTTAGGTTAAGTTGTGATATTTTCGTTAAAACTAACGAAAATATCCCTTAGGGATATCACATCGAGTTGTCCTGACATCGAGTCGGCCACATCGAGTTGGGTCGCATCGAGTCGGCCACATCGAATCGTACCCAACCCATAAAAAAACATTTGTTTCCGTTGGCAGAAGTTCAGAAATCTCATGTCCATTGAATCTGGTAAGATTAAGGTGGATCCCCGAGTTGCTATGCACCGTAAGCCGTTGGTTTAAGTATATGATACCCTGTCCCATAACAACGTGTCTATATAAATAACAAGTCATGCTTTAGCTGCTGGTTCACACCTTCGAAAAATTACTATCAAAGGATGTTCTGTTGAGTTTAAGTCTGTAGACTGTAATGTCCAATTATTTCAATAGTCGGGTGATTCTGAAAGCCTGTCTGACCAATCTTCCAGTGTGGACGGGATTATTATGAATAAAATATATTACATCTAGTTCCGAAATTAGGTATACCCGAACACTTGGTCACGGCATCGTACATTATATAGTACCGGATTTCAGGTGTAAAAATAATTTCCTTCTGATTGGTCAGCTTCTAGAAGAAATGAAACCTAATACTTTATTGAAAAATTCATCATCTGTAACCCAGTTTTCCGTGAAAGAGATAAATTGTTTTCAGCCATGATTCTCTCACTATGCCATAAGGATATATGTACGAGTATATACAGTGGTAGCCTGGTGTCATCCACTATTTCAACAAATGACTTCAGCTGGCTGCTTATTAACGCAATATAATATGCCATATATATATATATATATATATATATATATATATACATATACAACTGCAAAGAACACGCAGTATAAATAACGTAAAGAACGACGCTTGTATAGGAGACATTCCGCGCAAGATGAGGAGGGAGAACGAACAAATGAAAAAATGAGGTAACCACCCGGGAATCGAACGCGGGATCTTCCGATTGCCGGTCAGATATGATAACCACTACACCATGGTCCTCACTTGATCAGAAGTCGTAATTCTCCTACATTCTCATATATATATATATATATATATATATATATATTATATATGCATTAGATATACAGTGTTTTAACGCCTTAATATAACGAGACGACAGCAATGATATGGGATTTTCGATTCTTGACAACTTTTTAATTTTAGAAGCGAAGTAAAATGGAAATTGACTTTTCTTCTATTTATGTTCCAAGTGTTACGTTTGTTGATAAAAAGAAATGGAACAAAATTTACCTCAAACTTTTGAATAGAGTGAACAAAGGCCATTTTCTTGGACTGGAAAATCGTCGAATGAAAAATCGTCGAAACCTAACCTAACCTAACTTAATTTAACTAATACTATAATTTAGTTAAACATAATCTAACCTAACCTCTTATGTTAGGTGATTTTTTGACACTTTTTCGTTTGATTTTTTTTCTTGTGAAGATGTCATATCATCAATACAGCATTAAACACCTTAACCAAACAGAATGAGGTTCCTTCCAAGTAAACTAAACCTAAGTCTTAGTTTGGAGTTATCGGCCATAGGACCTGGTGAACAAATATAATTCTTTCATTTTAGGCCTACCGCTTAAGGTTTTAGGAGCTATTGAAGAATAGGGACCCCAGCCTTCTTTAGTTAGCTTTATAAGGCTAACTAACGAAAATATCATGACCTAACCTAACCAATCGTCAAGGGCGTACAGTTAACCTAACGATTGGTTAGGTTAGGTTATGATATTTTCGTTAGTTAGCCTTATAAAGCTAACTAAGGAAGGCTGGGGTCCCTATTCTTCAATAGCTCCGGGTTTTAGACCTTAAAACTGAGTGTAGATGCAGCGATACAGTAAATCTCAAAAGATAAGACCACTTAAATACTGCAGTTTGAGTATGTGTTAATATATAATTTTCTCTAAAAACTGTCCACTATCTTCTTCAAAACTGAGAGTAGAAATTGAACGATGTAGTACTCCACCAAAAATAAAAGAAGGCTGAATGAGTTGATGTTATTTATCATTTAATTTGAACATCACATACCAAAATGGCATAAAATAGAAATTTTGAATGGACAAAAATAGTCCAACAGTTTAAGTACTGTTGACCAAATCAAATTTTCAAATTTCAGTGAATCTTAAATTTTAGCATAAATTATGGGCAACGCCAGCTGAACGGGAAACAATAGACAATAGAAAAGATGTACCTTTCTCCATAATCCGAATTTAATTCTAAAGGCGAAAGACATTTTCACATTCGCTATTTTCGTTAAACAAAACTGAGTTGAAAGATTTAAACCGCGTACTGTAATAAATCTGTAACAAATAGGTGAACAGAACCCCCTGTTCTTTGATCGCGTCGCATTAATGCCGTACTCGGACTGAACAAATATGTCAAAGAGTCACGAACACTAATCTGAGGATAGGTAAATGTGCTTTGAAATTAATTTAGTATATACTGTATATTAGACTGCACATTTTTCAATTTTTTTCATTGTTTATTTGCACCTAAAAAATGTATATTTTTAGATATTAATTTTTGACAATGCCTATTTTAATGGATTTTATGTATATGCGTTTCCCATGTTATTGCGTGTAATTAATTCAGTTGCAACTCCACGCGCTATAATAGTAACTAAAGGCGTTAGGATATAAAAAACAACAAAAAGATTCCTTTTTATAGTAACTTTACACTATACAACTAATTAACTTAAGCCTAAGGCCAAGCCAGGGATTTTGAGATTAAAGCCTATATAGGCTATCAACCATAAAGCTCCCTCTGGGTTAGAACATAGTAACTAGAGAGACTGTCAAACAATTGAGACTAGGTGTTATATCTATTAATTAGATAGTCCGTATTGAATTATAATACTTATTGATAATTTCAGTGTTAAATTCTCCATTGTTCCAATCACATTTTTGTTAGGGAGTGGGGCGGGGTGAAGCCTTTTCAGCTAAAATTTGGCTTCTAAAAGTTAATTCGCAATTAATACATCTCTTTGTTACGTAATTCTTTTATCCAATTCTTATATGGTATATATATATATATATATATATTATATATATATAATATATATATATATATATTATATAGATATTTCATGCGGGTAAATGAAAACAAGAGTAGCGACGTTTCGCTCCAATCACTGGAGCATTCTCAAGCCTTTTTTCAGTAAGCTCGATAATAAAGCTTGAGAATAATGCTTGAGAATAAAGCTTGAGAATAAAGATTGAGAATAAAACTTGAGGATGCTCCAGTGATTGGAGCGAAACGTCGCTACTCTTGTTTTCATTTTCCTGCGTGAAATATCTCAACACTGAACCAAAACCATGGATTTCGCCGCACATATATATAAACATCATAACACGTCTACTTAATTACATTTTGCTTGGATCAAATAAAGTAATGGTTAAAATAGGGGTGTGGGGGTGTGGGGGTAATATTTAACTGTTTTATTTTCAAGAACATGCAATTTTTTTATTTTTTTTTATAAATACAAAATATTTAAGCTCAAATATAATTTTTTTTTTACCTAAATATTGTTTAATAAAAGAATAATGTAGAAGTAACAATAAACTTTTTTAAAAATTAATTAATTAAAAATGAATTAAAAAAATTAAAAGAAATGGCCTAACCAGAAGAAGACTCTATAGGTTGCGTGAAGAAGTTCAGGGAGAGCGATTTTAATCCGGCAAGGGGAATAATACATATATAATTATATATATATATATTTTTTTAAATTTTTTAATTGGGGTTGTATTTAACCTCCTTCGCAACATCTAACGTCATATGACGGAGGGGACCTACAGCTTTACGTAGGATCCGAACCACGGGTCGCTACATAATCTGGGGGCAGAGGACGGTCTCCCATCCAACTACTACCCAGACCCAATGTCGCTTAACTTCGCTGATCTCCCGGAAGCGGTGTTACGACATCGGCCACGACGTACCCCATATATATATATATATATATATATATATAATAATAATTTTTGTTTAATTAAAACATTTTTTTTTTTAAACAACAAATACACAATTTATGTTTGATCATTTAAATATTTGTTCACTACAACAAATTATTAACAACAAAATTCATTTTGTAACAGAAAATAAACAAATTTTTGGTGCCTAAAAATAAAACAAGAAATTTGTTTTGCAATACATTATTTTCGTTTGAGTAAACAAAATATTTTTTCCTGCGTTCGTTGCAACGGTTCTTTATCAGACGAAGGTCAAACTCTCGGCCCTACCCCTGTAGTTGGCTTGGTGAAGGAGAGAAGTGTTTTCTTAAGTTCTCCATCTTACGTAGGCAGACGCAACCGGCTCTGGAATTGTCCTGAGCCATGTATCTGGTTTACTGTTGAAGGTCCACAATGAAATCAGTAATATCCCTCATTCGTTAGTGAGCTCCTGTGGCTCGGCTGGTTGAAGTTTTGACTCAGGTTCGAATCCATCATTCTCACCATCGCCGCTGTTGGAGATTGGGCAAGCCACCTATTAGGTGATTGCTCATGCTCAGGTGATTAGTGAAGATGGCGTTCATCCACCTCCATATGGGGAATTAAGGGTGACAAATGTTACCTGCTTTTTGCGTATTTATTATTAATATTAGTAGCAGTAGTAGTAGCAGTAGTAGCAGTAGCAGTAGTCTGTAATTTGAGCAGTAGTAAAACAAGTAATGTCCTTTGTGGTACTGAGTTACCTCCGATTCTGATGATAATATTCCTTGAACTGCAACAACTTGCTGGATGACGCCTTTTGAGGAAATTGTCGAATGCCTTGGCAGTCTTTGTACATTACTGTATATCATAATTACCATCAACGTTATCGCAAAAATGTTTTATTACTTGTGATAGGCACGTTTTTCTGGGATTTTATGGGATTTTCTGGGATTTCTGGGGTTCAAAACTTTCATTCAAAGAGGACGCTGAAGATCTATGCAACAAATTAGCCATGGTCTCATTCACAATTACGAAATCTGGTGCAACACTCCCAAAACAGGTTCTTCGATCCATAATAATGCACCGTGGTGTACCCACACCTACAATAGCGCATTAGTGCTTAAGGAAGCGCATGTAAGTTTTCGCTAGAGTCATTTGTAGTAATGCAAAAATAATTAGTTAGGAAAATTTATAAATCGATCACGCATAATGAAAGTACAGATCAAATGTTCCACTAGTTAAAAATACTTAAACTAGGAGAAGTCTACAAACTAAACATTGCCTCATACAGTGTATCAAATCGTCCAGAATATTGCTACAGAATCAACCAAAACGAAATATTAACTTTTCAAACACAACATCGCTTTAACACAAGATAATCAGACATACATCAGAAAATTGAATTATATTCTAGATTGCCCGACTAGATCCTTATCCTGAAGGGGTCCAAACTCTTTGAATTCACTTCATCAAGAGATAAAAACAATCTAAGACATTAAAAATCTTCCAAAGGAACTGAAGGACAAATTCATCAACTCATACAAGCTATAATAATTCTGTATCCTCTGTCTTATTTTAATAACAAAATTAAACTACATACTATTGTTTCCATATTTATGTATAGCAAAACAAAAATAATAATAATAACCGGTAAAATAAAACCAAATATGAGCATATGAGCATTCAGCCTGTCGCAAAGAAGGGTGACCGCTCTTAACCCTCCAACTATCCTCCAATTGCTTTGATTTCTTGCCTTTCTAAAGTTTTTGAATCTATCCTTAATAGGAAGATTCTTAAACACTTCTCTTTTCACAATCTTCTTTCAGATCGTCAGTATGGATTCTGCAAGGGACGTGCTAATGGCGATCTTCTTGCATATATCTCTGACTCTTGGTCATCCTCCTTTCAGGATTTCGGTGAAACTTTTGCTATTGCGCTAGACATATCGAAAGCTTTTGATAGAGTCTAGCAACATAACGCAACATAACATTATTTCTTCTTCTATGGGGGGGGGGCGCTTTTGCGGGCATTCGCCCTTGGCCCCTCCATAAAAAATCTAAGGTTGTTAAAATAGTGAATAAACAAGGTAATTAATATTTCTATATTTTAATTATATAATATTTAATTCTATTTGAGCGTCTAATATCTAAATAAACACGAAGGTATAATCTTAGCTGAATGTGTAGTAATGTGAATGTGTAATCTTAGCTAAATATCCTAACTATGTATTTGTGGACTACAACAGATAATCTCCATGTACGTTTTTCTCTTTGTCTCTATATCTTTAAAGATAGTGTACATAACTTCGCTACTCTGCATTATCTATCAAGATTTATCATACAACTCCATTCTGCCAATAAAGCATAAAATTTGTTTGTTAATGGCAGTTCTTTGCTACGTAAATTTATGAAAACATTACCGTGTGTGTGTAT
Source organism: Bathynomus jamesi (assembly GCA_023014485.1). Classification (NCBI taxonomy): domain Eukaryota; kingdom Metazoa; phylum Arthropoda; class Malacostraca; order Isopoda; family Cirolanidae; genus Bathynomus; species Bathynomus jamesi. The sequence continues at coordinate 772,050 of JAJOZX010001576.1, read as the reverse complement.
ATATGTATGTGGGTATGTATTTATAGATATGCATGCATGTACCTGCATCTATTCCCTCCTTTATATATATAGAAATAATAATGTTCACTCTTCTCCATATGTCCGATATTTCTCATATGTCCAGATCTCTATATCCAATATAGAGGAGCATAACTAATTCATTTGTACAGGTTTGAATGTGTCGCGTTCCAATTGTTAGGAGTAGCTACTGAATGTAATTTCAAATGTTCTTGTAATTTTTCTTCAATGGAGCATCTATCACATATTTCATTACTTTTGAGGCGATAAAGTAGTGTGTTTTCTTTAAATATTTTAGATATTTCTGTTAGATTATTCGTTGGTGTGTCATTTACTTTCCTTAGAAGTCCAATAGGATTATCATATATTATATATGAGAGAGAGAGAGAGAGAGAGAGAGAGAGAAGAGAGAGAGAAGGGAAATAAATTTCGCCTTATTCCTTATATACAAACTATATCGAATAACAATTTTACTTTCTTTCGTGTCGTGTTAATTGGGAAGGAAAGAAAAAGTCACGTCCGGAATTCACTTCCGGCCTCGCATGGGTGGCACTATGCCTGTAGAAAAGGACACCTTCCCTTCTGCTTTTCTCGTCCCACGCGAGTCCTCTATTACACGAACAAGTAATAATTTCAAATACCTGAAATAAGAATGTAGGCCTATAATACATTTCATTACATAAATAGGTCTACATAGGTTTACCCTAAACGTCATTATATGCCTTCATACTTAACCTATGTGCTTCCGTATAGGTAATATTACGAAAGAATTATTGATGAAACGAACAGAAAAAATGAGGGAGTTTCAAATGAAAGAATTTCCGTTCGTTGTAATAATTTCGGGAAAGGTTTAAACGTTCATAAATTAGTAAGGTATTGGATATTCAGTTAGGGAATCATTTTCTGGCACTGGCATCGGAGATGGCACTAAATGGGGTTCCTAATGAAGGAAGAAGTTCGTTTGCATTACGCAGACAAAAATATTATATTATTATATATATTATTTTATTTATATATTATATATATATATTATATATATATATATATATACACGAATTTCATGCATGACCACACGTGGTTTTTGCATAATGCATAACAGCTCCACCAGGAGCGAGCCCGGGACCACTTGAGTAGAAAGCCCGGGCGCTATTACTGCGCTACGCTACGAAGCCCCCAGGCCTTCTACTCAAGAGGTCCCGGGCTGGAATTCTGGTGCGGCTATTTTGCATTATATATATATATATATATACTGTATATATAATTCAGCACAAAACGTTATTAATTTCAAGTCTATCGGAATGTGTTATACTGCAGTTAGCAATTGGTGCTACCTATACAATGAGATGCATGTACTTCGCTTATAACAACACTTGATGAGGAGGTGTGTTCACACGCGAAAAGGCTGTAATGAATGGCTCCGAATGTGACTTAATTCTTCGTCCACAGAATTCAAATTTGAAAATTCACTTGTGAGGTTTTTTACGTTTTTTCTAAATAGTTTGTAAAACAACGGGAATGTGGGTTAAAAACTTTCAATTTACAGTTACTGGTCCATGGTGGACCGTCTTCTGTGTCTATATGATATAGAGACCCGTGGTTCGGAGTCCACGTAAAGCCGTATGTCCCTTCCTCTGTCATATGAGTTTATACCTCTTGCGAAAAGGGATTAATCAATAATAGTAACATTTAAGGGGGTTGTTAATTTCCTTCGTAACGTCAAAGGTGAAGTGATGGAGGGGACCTACAACTTAACGAAAGATCGCTATATATCATCTGACGCGGAGGACCTACAACTTTACGAAACATCGCTATATATCATCTGACGCGGAGGACCTACAACTTTACGAAAGATCGCTATATATCATCTGACGCGGAGGACCGTCCCTCATTGACCACTAAACAGACCGACCCACTTTTGCTTAGCATCGCGATGGAATATTACGATGGGGGTCACGCACGACATAATCTTCCAAATAAATCACTGCACTATTACTCGTTATAATAATAATAATAATAATAACATATATCAAGAGAAGTTTACTCAACAAGAAATTAACGTTTAGTGGACGTCATAAACGTTTTATTAACGTTTACTAAACGTTCCATTTCTTGCTGAATATTCAATGACGTTCTTAATTAATCCCGCCAGTAAATGTTTTATTTTTTAACTCCAGTTTTAAACTTGGTTCCTTCTCCTACGTTCATATGTTTTTAATGTACTGCTCAGCATTCCCGTTAGGAAGCGTTTCCCAACAAAAGTACGTTCCTAAATGTTTACAAAACGCGAACAAAACGTCACTAAACGTTTTACGAAACGTCCCTAAATTTTTACGGAACGTTCCTAAAGTTTTTACTATACGTTCATAAACGGTTTTAAAATGTTCATACAAAATGATCATACGTACTAAATGTTTGTAAACGTTTTTAACGACCATTTATAAAGTGAATTCTTCGAAATTTATTATATGCTTCCAGTCAAAGGTATGCAAGTATTTTGAAACACACCGATGGTGCAACCATTTAATTTATAAGAACAAACATTAACTACAGTGAAAACACCTTTTTGACTATATATATATATATATATTATATTATATATATATATATATATATATATATATATATATATATATATATATTGTGAGTACATGATTGCCCCATATTATTATATATGAATTATTATTATTATATATGAATTATTATTTCAAATTTTCAATATAAGCGATATCGATTTGTCACGTACACAGATATAGGGTCATACAGTGTGTGTGTGTATATATATATATATATATATATATATATATATATATATATATATATATATATATATATATATAAGAAGAGAGAGAGAGAGAGATGCAAACTTTTCATTAGTAATTTCTTATGGCTGATATAATTTTGTTAGTATGGTATCTTTTTTTAAAGTTCTCTTTCTTTCCTCGTTACTATTAAATTATTCTTCTGGTTGTATTCTCTATCTCTCCCTTACATTCCTTGTTACGTGTTTTAGTTAATTTTCCGTTGGTGTTTAGAGTCTGCAGATGGCGATCCACTCTCAAATGGTGTTTCTATCCTTCTGTCTCTACCCTCTGTAGCGCCATCCTTCCTACCGCAGTCCCGTTCATAGATTTGACATTGACGTGTTTCAGCTATTCTTGGTTATTATTTTTTATGCAGAAGGAGGGGCCAAGAGCGAATGTCCGCAAAAAACTCCCCCTCCCTCCCAATTATGAAAAGATTATTTTCCTTCTCCGTCTCTGGCTAAAGAAAATAATTATCTACGCGTATGTTGCGTGTAAAGCCATCGATTCAGTGGGTAACACCATTTCCCCATAAGCGAAGTGATGACCCCTGAGGTCGGGGGTTCGACTCCCGATGGTGCTGCTAAAAATAATCGGGGAATTAGCGCAGTGTGGCGCATTCGTCTGTCCTGAGCGCTATGCCAGTTTCTGGCCTTTCTGACTGATTATTATTACTATGTAACATGAACCATACTGCGTCTTATCTATTTATCTATCTATATATCGACTATGATTTGTGATTTGTATAAGCTTAATGCCAGTGCCAGTGCCAGTTAAAATGTTAAGATTTCTTATTTACATTTTTAAGCTCCATTTTGGTCACTTCTCGAGAGTAAACTCTAGCTGAGACTATGAACGTGTGCCTTCCGTTCTTTTTTAAACAATTTATGCCTTAACACGTATGGTGATTAAAGGCATGTATAGCATTTTCGTTTTCATTATTACGTTAATAACTAAAAACTATTTTTCTATTATGATCACACATTTGAGTATGAAATAGTGCCATGTTCGATTTGTAAGATTTTTTTTATTTAGCTTTTCGATATTCTGTTTATTTTCGCTGTTAGGAAACTGTTTTCTCCGCCTTTTATCTATCGATTCTTTTGTTAATGTTTATTTCATATCTTAATAATAACTCGTGAACGTGTAGTAATCATAGTGCCAATAGTGCCAAGAAGAGGAATATTACTTAAGATGCGCCCGCACGTAAAACTTTTATGCCCGAGTTTATTCGATCAAACGTGTTCGTCCCGTCTCCTTGTAGAAATATGTCGATCATAGACAGGCGTTTTTGTTGCTATTATTATTATTATTATTATTATTATTATTATTATTACCTGTTAAATACAAATACATTCGCTAAATACACGCAAAAATTAAGTAATATTCGCAACGCGCAACTGAAAAAATGAAAGAGACTTTTCGAAATTACTGTATAATCCGAAAAGAAAAAACCTCAGAGAACTTCCGTCGTGATCAAATAAAATGACAGAATGACACTACCAAATTCCCACTTTGATTACAACCAATCCCTAAAAACAGGCGTTCCAATTTCATCCCTTTTTAACGCGATTCGAGGGGAAAGTCACACCAACAACGACGCTTCTTTCTTTTTCCCCTCCCCCCCAAATAATGGGGATCACCTATTCCGATTTCATACTGAAAGCTTTAAAATTAGACCTAGTACGGCTTTCCGAATCGTGTTTCAATCTGGACCCGGAATGTTTTTTTAACCTCAAAACACGAAAGTGAAGCCGGCAAAACTTTTTATTTTCATTTTTTTGGGGGGGTGGGTGGGGGGGGGGGTATTCACGTTGGTGACAAAGACGTGGGTCAAAAGAAAAAATGCAATAAAATGTTATTTGCTTTAAGCCTCAGTAATCCTGCATTGGTGGAATTTCCAATCGGACACACTACTCATCTATATGCATAGAAGTTCTGGTTACATTTTTTAAATGTTCCGAATAAGCAAAGACTTCCACAGACAAAGATGCAAAAACAAGAGGAAGAACGAGAAGAAAAACAACAACAACAAAACAACAACAACAACAACAACAAGTTACGGAAGTTACAGGCTAACGAAGACCCTAAAATCTACTCTAGGTTAGCCCCAAAAAAAGGAGTTAGGAGGAGAGAGCTAGCAAGAAAGAAAGAAAGAGAGAGAGAGGAAATGAAAATAAAGAAAACTAAGCCCTCATACCATGCGAAGAAGAAGAAGAAGAAAAAGAAGAAGAAGAGGAAGAGGAAGAAGAAGAAGAAGAGAAGAAGAAGGAGATGGAAATGTGAAAGACTTGAGTATACTGGCAAAAATTTATACATATATTTATAGGTCTGTCTCGACCCAAGTTATAAGGTCAGGTCAGGTCAGGCTTGGATGAGAAAACAAACATACACACACACACACACATACACACACGTACACATATATATTTACTCTGCTTATATGACCTGTACCATCGTATATTCATTCCTACTTCGGGAATCAGCAATATTTAACCAAAAGCTGAGTTTAACAATCGCGAAACCAAGATTTATCACTTTTTTAATATGCATTAATTCTATTTCATATATATATATACAGGGTGTCCCATAAGTCCGGTATCATAGGAAAATTTATTTTAAATTAAATTTGCAAAAGTAATACAATTAAAAATAAGACAAATGTTCAAATTGAGGTCTTGTTTTGGGACGTTTTTTTTTTGGTTGCAGGTAGAATAACACCCAATGGCTACTATGAAAGTGAGTTACACTCGTGAGGAAAAGGCCTCCGTCAATAAATTAAAATTGTTTTCCGTCGATCAGCGAAGTTAAGCGACGTTGGGTCTGGTTAGTAGCTGGATGGGGGCACTGTCCTCTGGATTCAGATTATGTAGCGACCCGTGGTTCGGATTCCGCGTAAAGCTGTACGTCCCCTCTATCATATGACCTTAGATGTTAGAAGGAGGTTAAAAGCAATCCATACATCATTATCACCCTATTTCTTGGTGGGTATATTGATGTTCAATATACCCAATATACCCAATATCGAAAATAGAGAATATTCGCGCTACGCCCAATATTTAGTAGGACTTTTTGTCTTGCCAAAGAGTAAAAATATTCTTCAGTTTGTTTGTACAGTTTCGGTATAAAAAGTCCGCATAGAAATAGTATTTCTAAAAGTCATAAAAAAATACTAGTCAGTAATGACTGATTTTGAATTTGAAATTTTATTATCTGTGACCAAAAAAATAAATAAATAACGTACCCAAACCAAAACTAAAGGTTACCAATTATTATTTTTTTTATGTTTTAATTTACGTTTTTAGGCGAATTTTTTTTTTTTTTTAGTACCGAAACTACCGTTTTTCAGAATTAACGTTACTTCACACCCCGGAATAGGAAATTTACCCCAAATAATATCCCATACACTCTAAGTAGAAGGAGACGTTTCGTTAGACATTTCAGTAAGTCAACTGAAACGTCTAAATTGATTTTTTAAACAAAAACACTGAAGTTTTTAAAAGTTAAACTTTAAGTTAAAATTTATATGAAAAGAATTGTTTCAAAGTATTACTTTTAAAGACTTTTAATTTTCAATTTATATCTATTTCTTCTCGTAATTGGCTATGTCTCCTTATCAAATAACTTCCTGTAATTTACATTATCAAAGCCATTTATCACTTTTAAATGGAATTAGTTCCCCTATAAGTCAACGCTTTTCAGATTTTAGCTAATTTTTCCTCAAATATTTTACTTCCAGTTATGGATTTGTTTTGGTTGTTCTAGAATCTAGATCGAACCCTTTCTAACTTATCAGTGTCTTTTCTCAAGTATAGGCTGTCTAATTTAGAGATTGAGTCTAGGGTAGGCCTACTGTACGTCAAGAGACCTAAAGTTAGCTCAGGGTCACTGGCTGGTTCTTAATTTTGAAAGATATTACTAGCCAAGGCCTAGCTTAATAACTAAAATTAATAAATGCATAAAGACACTTATAAGACCTACGCCTACACGGAATAAATGAATAAATGCACAAATATAATAATTGTTATCCCCTCTTTTCGAGATGGATATAAATACAAACGCTAAATAAACTAGGGCACAATTTCAAAATATTTCTAACCCCAATGCGCATTGCGTCTAGGCGCAAAAAAATAGAAAAACTAACGGAGCTATTGAAGAATAGGGACCCCAGCCTTCTTTAGTTAGCTTTATAAGGCTAACTAACGAAAATATCATGACCTAACCTAACCAATCGTCAAGGGCGTACAGTTAACCTAACGATTGGTTAGGTTAGGTCGTGATATTTTCGTTAGTTAGCCTTATAAGCCTAACTAAAGAAGGCTGGGGTCCCTATTCTTTAATAGCTCCAAACTAACTTATTATTACTCTGTATATAAATGAAATTTTTAATTTCTACGCCTTTATATATTTGAAACATTTAAATACCGTTTTCAGATATCTGAAATATCTAGTAAACACTTTAAAATATCTATTATTCATTTCAGGAAGTTAATTTCATGTCGAGTAGACGTTTCATATACAAGGTGAATCAAAAGTCTGGAAACATAGGAACTAATATATATATATACAGGGTGATTCAAAAGTCAGGTTACATAGGGATATACTGTATTATGTAATGATACAGGGGAATAGTCACATCACATGTTCGATATGGCCACCGTTAACGGCAATGCACTTGTGCAGCCAGCTAGGAATATCACATCAATGCGCTCCTTCTTCGATAACATCTCATAACTCATTTACCTGCAAAGAAACAGAAAAGCCCTATGTAACCTGACTTTTGAATCACCCTGTATATATATATATATTTTTTTTTTTTTTTTTTTTGCATTGAAAAGCATAGTTCCTATGTTTCCAGACTTTTGACTCACCTTGTATTACCAAACGTTTAGTACCATTTAGAGTGCGGACACGGCGGAAAGTTAGCGTAATATATGCCCAAGTGTTTTCTGTTCTCTCATTATACCAGTTTTAACGATAACGGAAAATGCTTTCCGTGTGACCGTAAATAATTTTTATTCATTTATTAACCAATGGAAAATTAATTTTTTTATTTTTAAAATCTTCCCAACATTTGCGTCGTCCATAATTATCATGTATATTTTACTGAGCTCATATTTTGTAAAATAATTATTTGTAACGTGCGTATATATATATATATATATATATATATATATATATATATATAGAGAGAGAGAGAGAGAGAGAGAGAGAGAGAGAGAGAGAGTTGACAGAAGTAAATAGACACCACAATAAATGCCAAAAAAACTTCACTTTTCTACGTGAAAGTCAAAATATGATAATAAAAACCCATTCTAATAGATAGAGTTTATTTCTACAACAGTTTCGATGCCCACTGGCATCCTCTTCGGGTGGGCATCGAAACTGTTGTGGAAATAAACTCTGTATATTAGAGTGGGTTTTTATTATCAGACACCACAATACTTGTTCTCGAGTACAAATGGCAAAGCTCATCAATGGGATACCAAGAACGTACGTCGAACGGGAAAGCAATACCGTTCTAAATATATTGGTTTAACAAATCTGTTATTATTGATTGACTTTTATAATCAATTCAAAAACTATTTACTCTTTATTTCTTGACTTTTATTACCAATTCGAAAACTATTCCAAAGCTTTTAGTATCAATTTAAAAAACTATTTACTATTATTTATCGACTTTTATTATAAATTCAAAAACTATTCAAAGACTATTTGTAGTGTAGCAGTAAAATAATTTACACCTGACTACCTGACTTCGTGCATTAAATTATTATATACAGGGTGATTCACTCCCTGGTAGCCCCAGAGTATCGCTAATACGATACTCTGGGGCTACTAACGAGTGAATCACCCTGTATAACAATAAAATATCAATCCTTTCATTGCTCCTCACCAATTCTTTGTATTCTTCGTCCATAACATGAAAAGAGAGAGAGAGAGAGAGAGAGAGAGAGAGAGAGAGAGAAAATTTGCTTTGTAAGAGAAGGACGTTTGTTCGCTAATATATAATTCACTAATTTGGTGTTTTTAACGTGTTTGTGACTTTGAACATTATTTGTTTGTGACTTGTTAATTATTGGGACACGCAGAAACGTGTTTCTGGTTTAATTCTTAAATTCTTCGTTCGAATCTCTCTCTCTCTCTCTCTCTCTCTCTCTCTCTCTCTCTCTCTCTTCGTTCGTAACTTTTAATCTTTTGTTCTCTCACTTCCGTAGCACTCCGATGAACTACCCGTAAGTCACCAGAAAATCTTCTGTTGTAGTCGCCGAAGTGGCTCGGAGGAGCGGAAGCGATTTGGGGAGAGACGCAAACGAAGATACGGAAGAAAATCTGAGGAAGGAGTGAAAGAATTGGAGAAGGTAGTAGGAGATAATTCCTCAAAATAATATTGATGAATTGCGTACAATTACAAAATAAAATAAATAATGATTAAATATTCCTTGAGTTTTATTTCAACCGTAAAATGTTACAGTTCGCAAATAGAGGTCATTATAACGTAAGTATTTACACTGTAAAATACCACTTGGAAGAAGCTTATTATAGAAGTGGTTTCTATTTTAGAGTTGTCGTATAAATGAATAAATGATATCGCCTTTATAATATCTATTTCTATATATAGAAAATATATATAGAAAATTAAATTATAAAGTCTATACATCATATTTCCATGATTATGTGTATATAAAAAAAATCAGTTACTTTGCATATATGTTTGATGTGTATACGTCAAAAGTCGTCAATGTAACAGTTACGAAAAAGAATTTGACGAAATGAATGAAATATTGAAACGATCCCAAAAAATATTAATTTTGGGGGGAGGGGGATTACGGTGAAAAACTAAAATTCCGAACTAAAGACGCAAATAATATTAATTAGAACTTCTTTTTCGGTAACTTCATTTGATTTAGAAATTAACTATATTCCAAATAGGCCTACGTATAATCCACTTTACAAACAGTCGAGCTAATCTTTTCTAAAGCTGGACAGCGTCTAACCTACTTAAACAAGGCTTTAGAATGAGTCTACCTATAATGAACGTCCATCATTAGATTTGTCCAAACTGATTCTTAACTAAACCGCAAGAGAAGAAAAGGTTCCTCAAATAGAGGAACCTCCGATAAAAGAGTGTAAAGTGAAAGAGACGTTATTTATCCACTCCAGGTTAGCTCGAGGAAACGGAAACATTGGTGAGAGATAAAGATGGCCAAAAAATAACATTAGCTCGAAATGGAAAAGGATTTTCCCATCGTTCTTATATTAATTGCACTGTAAAACACTGATACCGGAATGCGAAAGTCGCTATGATGCGTCTCTTCAACGACAATGAGGAAGAAAGACGATTAAATAGACGAATAATTAAGACTGAAATTTAAACAGTGCCAGGCACTCATTTTCATCTTAGAGTCATTATTTCTGTACATTTTCACTTCCGAACTGTACAAAAGTGTTTACTGTACTGTTTTCTGTACCTTTTTTGTACTTTTATATTAATGAAATGAAAATATTCTTTACAGTATTACCTATTTTTTCAAATTATATAAAATATATTATTTACCCTTCATTAGAAGTTCAAATAAAGCCCCCCGTGGTTCGGTTGGTTAGACTTTAGATTCAGGCTACAAAGGCAAAGATTCGATTCCTACCGTCTCCGAGGTTGGTGTTAGCTACCAACACTGTGATTGCTCGGGTTCAGATGACTTTGCGGGGCTCGCGTTACCCAGCCTCCTCTCCGTGGGGGGAAATAGGGGGTCCGGATGTTACCTTCTACATTTTACATTAAAATAGCATTGATTCGGATAAACCCATCTGTGGACTGTCCCAAGCCAGTTTGAGAAAAGGTTATCGAGAAAAGTTACGAAACCAATATTCGTGATTTATTCGATTTGACTGTGTTCGCCAAATGATGGGTCCTTATATTTCCTAGTTCATGCCTTTACCGCCCTTCCCAATGACCCTTCGTGATTCCAGGACGTAAAATGGCACAATCATTCACTGATTTGAATGAATGGAAATATATACACAGTGGCTCTCTAAGTATTCGTTCAGAGAAATATTTCACTTATATTCGGCATCTTTTGTACCATGCACAGAGACGTCAACCTTGACGTATGAAAATCCTTGAAATTGTGCCTGATTTTGTCTGTGCCTGATTTTGATAACTGGAAACATACCCCACGTAAGGGAGTTTGAGACTTAAAATCCGTGAGTCTCACGGAAAATCCGTGAGAGTTGACGTGTCTGCATGCATAAAATAGTTATGGAAAGTTTATGGTTCGTTTGGAAAAATATAACAAATAAAGAATTAGTTTAATTCCAACATATAATTTAAAACATCAAAGAATTTGAGGAAAGTAAAAAGTTAAAATAAAAAGCTTTCGCACACTTATTTACAAAGTTATTTAATGCTTTGTGTGTCCACTTTGGTTTAAAGAATTTTAAATTTTTATCAGCAGTTGGCTCTTTATTGATTAGAGACTGTTGACAATTCTGAAGTCTAGAATTTTCTCTGCGAATCTTCACTGAAGATGGATGGCTGTACAAGCTATTAGTAAGCAATGGTTTGTCGCGGTAAAGAGCTGTCTTACGGATCTATTATTGCTGCGCACGAGTCTGGAAAGAGTTATAGGAAGATTCTGTAAAAGAAATTCGAATTCCATTTACGACGGTTACTGCAGTTATAAAGAAATACAAAGGCTTTGGAACGATCAAAACTCTACAAAGGTGTGTGACGACCTTGCAAAATTTCAGAACATACAGCTAGACGGATTGAAAGAATGGTTGCTGCGAATCCGGAAGTGAATGCAGATGATATTTGCCAAACATTAAGACTGTCCATTAGGGTGTGTCAATTTGGGAGGTGAAAATTAATTTTTGCCAATTCCTTCACTGAGGGTTTTAAAAATATGTTTTTGGATGTGAAGAATTCAAATCTGCTATTATTTTTGTGATTGCTCAACACTTAGCTTGGTAAATCTACGTTTGATTAAAAAGCACATAAATTACTCTCGGAAAACAACATTTATTAATTTTAGCTTCTCAAAATGTCAGGTAATGCTATAAAAATTTTAGTTTCTCTGCATAAAACATATCCTAGTAATCATAAAACATATCCTTGTAATCATAAAACAACATTAGAAAGTAATGACATCAGTAAAAAAAAATATTTAAACAAGTTTCATCAAGTCTTGCTTTGATTCGTTCTTGGACATCAGCCGCCGACTTGCTTCTTGGCCTCTGATATAGCCCTCACGTTTCTCATGTGTATACACCCTGCCTGCTGCCTCTGTGACTTGTTTCACACACCTCTCTATTGACTGAGCATGACAGGGCCACTGTGGAACTTGCATAGGCTTGTCAAAGAACTTCTTTACTTCCGCTGTAGTCAGTTTACATGTCAAAGGAGGTTCAAATACCCCGTCAGACCAGTCTGTCAGCTCCAACACGGAAGAAGCACTGGGGTTGATGGAAGGTGTCTTCCTGGGACGTACAGAAAGATCTCCAAGTGTGTCATCATCTCCACCCCTCATGTCAACAATCTTTTGGACACCAGCTCTCCTCTCCTCACTGTCATCTGAGCACAAGAGTGTCTGGATTATCATTTCGCTGAATGCATACCATGCTGAGCGCTTGATGGTTGGCAAAACAGCATCCACTACAACCTTCTTTTGCAGCCTAACTAGCCGCAGCTGAAACAAGATGTGGCGTGGGCCTTCCACCCAAGAGTGTTTTACTTTGATGTTGAACCAACAGGGGTAGTACACACCAACAATGTATTCCACTATCAGTCTTAAGTTGTTGAGGGTTTTGCCTTTAAGGCTAGGTTTTGAAACCCATATGCGACAAAGCCTGTTTGCTGTTGTCAACCACCTTGAATGGCTCACTGGACCAATTTCAAGAAGGGCCAGATCTGTGGGAAGTTCTCCTGTCCTTATGGCCTGTGTGATCCTATACCCGTACGCTTGATCAGTAGAGAGATCCTTTACGACATTGTCACTCAGTGAAGTAAGAGGCTCTCCAATTGAGAGTTTGGTGAATGAAGGATCAATTTCAAGTTCGGTTGCAGTGTCTAGCATCTTGCCAATGTTACCTGTCCACTTGTTGTTAGACAAGGTCTTCCCATCCAGTGCTGTGATCAAGTGTCGCAGGGGTAACTCGTTAGTGTGGGGGGCACAAACCAACCAGATCAGCTTACGGCAAAGCTTGACCTCTACCCAATGCATGGAACCACCCTCCTAACCAGTGTTAACATTTGTAAATCACCTCCAATGGCCTGCAGGCTTTTATCAATGCCCTTCTTCTTCATGAAATCTACAAGATTATCAGCAATAACTTCAGCAGGTTTTTTTCTCGTTGAGCCTTTCTCAGGAGTGAAGTGGTAGAGATATCTTCCAACTGGCTCACTGCACACAGAATAATGCTCTTCTTTGATGATGCTGGGGAACTGACGATCTGAATTGTCTGCTTTCAGCATAACTTTAGTTGTATCTTGACGGCCGTCAAAGAAGATGCAGTCAATTTCACCCTTCTTACAAAGATCATCAAATTCCTGATCCAGGGATCTCATAACTTTTTATTGGGCCCTCTTGACTTTATTGTGATCAACTACAAGTCTCTTGTCTTCTTCAGTGATCAAGCCAGCAGTGGTGATGGCAGCTGTGGCACGCAGGCCAACACCATATCTGATGCTATGCATAGCAACATTAGGTATTTCTAATGTGTTGTACTCTGGCTTTTTATTGGAAGTTGAAGACGTGCTTGGTATTTCTAATGTCACTTCATAACTTCCATCCCTTCCATCTTGAGCATCAGCTATTTGTTCTTCATTTTCATCATCAGAGAAAATTATTTCACTTGATGGCATTGAAACATCCTGCTTACTTGTCTGCTTATATTCAGCAAGCCTTCTTCTTTCGTCTTCTTGCCGCTTCTGCTTTTTGACTTGTCTGTTGTGCTCAGGTTGATCTGGCAAACCAATCTGATGTGGTCCAATAGAACCAGACTTGTCTCTCTGACCTTTAATGAAAGCAATTTCCTTCACAGGGATCTTCATCTCCCTAGGGCATGTACAGTTAATGTGAGTTTCGTTTTTGCAACCAGCATCTGCAAGGCAGCCAAATTCAGAGCAGAGAACAATTTTACACTTGCAACTAAGGATGTCAAAAAGCTTGTCAAGTTTTGCAATGAAAGCCTCTTTGACATGTAGCTTTCCTCTCCCAAGAGATATGTTTTTGGCCTGCTCCCAGCTCTCTTGGATCTTGTTTAAGATTGTGACTCGTGAATTTACAACGGGGGCTACAAAAGAACTGTTTGCTCGTTCCCACTTTTCAAGCACTTTAGGGTAAATGTCCTTTGCAAGACTGGCTGCTGGGTAGTTTCTCACATCCTCACCACTTTGTTCTCTTAGCAGTAGCCCATATTTCAGAACGTCTCGCAGAGTTGGGAGTTCAGAGGGCAACAACTCTCTACCAGTTCCAATTAGGTTGCTCATATGTGTGAATGTCCCCAGTCTTGTCCTCCTTTTAGAAGCCATTGTAGGTCAATTCCCACTGGTTAGGATGGTAGCACTGACGGACAAGTAAGTAATCTTCAGCACACTGATGAATATGTTTCAACCTGTGAAATAAGCAAAAACAGCAGTGCATTATATATACAGCATATATAATTATTAATATAATAATTATTATATGTACAGGGTGTCCCAGAATTAACTATCTATTTCAATGAAATCGGACAAATTTAATAAAAACTGACATAATTTTGTGTTTATTACTAAATTATGATACAAAAACAAATAGATTTATAAATCATAAGTCAAAACTTTATTTACTTGAATGTGATAAGCCTTTTTCATCAGTGTCGAACGCAAGATTCTATGAACTGTTGTCTTGGATATGTTGAGTCTTCGACCGGCCTCCCTAACCGAAGTTGTTGGTTCATCCTCAAACAATTGTCGTACCTGTTCGGTACTGTTACGTGCTGTCCTTGGGCGTCCTCTTCCCACCTCGTCGTGTACGGATCCAGTTCTTTTAAATTTGTTCACAAGTTCACGAATCGCTTTGTCTGTAGGACCTGTTCTGTGGAATCTTCTTGTAAATTTTTCTCTGATTTCATTACATTGCATTCCTTTGATACGGGATGTTACAACAAAGATGCGTTCTTGTGTATTCATTATTAATAGGGTTCTGAAAGAGAATGAAAATAAAACTATGAAAAACTATGAAAAAATTATGAAAATAAAATTATGAAAAAAATTTAGAAATTTATACATTTTTAACACATATTAAACATGATAAACATAAATAAAAGTGTGTTTTTAAAAAATTTGTCCGATTTCATTGAAACAGATAGTTAATTCTGGGACACCCTGTATAATTCCACAAAAAAGTCAAAAAAGTAACTATTTTTATGTAGCTTCTTACCAAGCAAAACTAAATTATATTAAATTAACAAAAATATCTTTAGAATTCCTAAGTCATGCTGCAACTTTTTAGCACCCCTCATATTTGGAATTTGAAAGTTGAAAAATTCGACACACCCTACCTGAGTGTCCATCCCTCTACTGTGGTCTGCATGGAAGAGTTGCACGAAGAAAACCTCTGCTCCAAAAAACGCACAAAGAAGCTAGTTTAAAGTACGCCAAGGATCATCAAAATGATAGATTTGTATTCTGGAAGAAAGTTCTCTGGACAGACGAGACCAAAATTGAATTATTCGGAAACAATGAGCTACGGTATGTTTGGCGAAAATCAAATACTGCATTCGAGGAAAAAAAACCATCCTTACTACGGTTAAACATGGAGGTGGTAGTTTTCTTCTTTGAGGATGCTTTAGTGCTTCTGGTCCAGGAAAGCTCGTTATCATCAATGGAATCTTGAATTCGAAAAAATATCAGGAAATTTTAGAAGAAAATGTATTGCCTTCAGTTTGGGAGTTGCGAATGGCTCTCAGATGGGTACTGCAACAAGGTAATAATCCAAAACAAAAGTTAGAGCACTATGAAGTGACTTCAACAAAAGAATTTCAAGCTCTTGAGTGGCCCAGTCGAAGCCTAGCTCTCAAATTAATCGAGAATTTATGGTTTGATTTGAGAAAAACCTTTCCGCAAGGAAAACCCTTCGAATCTGAATGAATTGCAACAACTGTCTTTAGAAGAATGGGCTAAAATTTCTACTGAGAGGTATCGAAACCTTTAGAAAAATACCTAAAACGAATCATTGAAATTATTCAAGCAAAACGTGGACAAACGAAGTATTAAATAATTTTGTAAGTAAATGTACGAAAACTTTTGCATTTTGACTTTTTTAATTTTCATCAAATTCTTTGATGTTTTACATCGTATTTTGGAGTTAAACTAATTTTTCATTTGTTAAATTTTTTCATTCGAACATTAAACTGTACGAATACTTATGAGCGCTGCTATATATATATATATATATATATATCAAAATACCAAGTCAGAGATCTAAGAATAATGATGTCAACAGACGCAGAGTTTAGAGAACACCACACTATTAAAACTGCCATGGAAAAAACTGACTGCATAAAAAAAATTTCAAATTTTTGGGAGGAGTTTGGTTCTCACAGAAATTGAATATTGGTCCTTTCACGTATGTAATTTCTTTCAGATCTCACTGGGCTTTACTGGAAAACTAACTCGTCTTTGCTTAATTTCTATTCTGACTTAATGTACAGTATTAGTATTTAATAAAATACATGAAACTAAGAATTTCAGTTCATCAGCAAAGGCCTAGTAAGGAGAAGAGAAAAAGGACATAAGTGACCGTTTGTGGACATACTTAGGATTTAATACTAAAAGCTGAGAAGATATACAGCGAAGGATTTTTGTATAAGGTGTCAGATACCATGTTTATCTTCCAAACACATCCACAAGCCTTTACCACCACACCGATAAGCTTGGCCCAAAACAATGCAGTAATCAAAGGTCACAAAGAGAAGGAGTATGTTATTGTCCGATGATGCCCTAGTCCTGAATCTAGTTCAGCTGTGAGAGGAAGGGATCAAAATGAACTACAGTCATCCTTCAAAGGATGATGAACCACAAACCGCGGAATAACTATAAAGATTTTTGGTTTAATACCAAATTCGAGGGTAGAGGGTGGGAAGAAAGTCTCTTTACCAAATGGATATTAAAATTCCAACTACAAGTAATACAACCATGGGTTCCCTACTTTTAATTTCTTTTAATTAAGGGACAATGAAAATTCAAGAACCTCAGCTATGGGCAAAACAAAAGAAGGTTGTTTTTAGCATGTTCCCAGAAAACTTTGATTATATAGTACGAAAGGGGATTCAAAGTCCCTTCCACCCCCAGTTATAAAATAGTTCAGGAGATTAAACTATTATAAAAAAAATAGTCAGTCAGTGAACTAGATCATTTACATATGTTTGTTTACAGAAAATACCATGCCTTTCTGTTTCACTACAACCACAAAATAATATATATATATATATATAACACCTTTTGCAAAATTATTAGGGTAAATTTGCCAATGGTCGCGCATCGGTCCTAATGTGGCGCATTTAACTTAAAATAAAACTCTTTGTAACGCCACTGTAACAGTATTTTGTGGGAAGTTTTTTTTAAATCAAATGCTCAACATTAGGACCGCTGCGCAACCATTGGCAATTTTACCCTACTTATAGTTTTTCCATCTATTTATATCTACTTTAAATTCGAAATTATTTTTAAAAACATTTCTTTTAAAATTTAAGTTTCCTCGAAATAATATTAAAAAATTATTAATACAGGATCAAATTTTCGTTTAAAATAAAACATAATTTAGAACCCCACGTGACAGTCGGGTATACCCAAATATTTCACGAATAAGACCCGAGTATTTATATTCGTGAATTCGGTGTCTATTTTCACATTAAAATAACGAATTTACGAATGAAATTCTCAATAAGAAATCTGAGGTACAAAACCAATTACATATTTGTGATACGGATAATTTCATTTGCCTGAAAACGCATATACAAACCTACTTGAGTTACTAGCGTATGTTAAGGGCATGAAAAATCAAGATTTCAGCGTGACTTACCATATTTCACGATTATAAATAGTATATCGAGGTTATATTCGTGAAATATCAAGGTTATATTCGTGAAATATCAAGGTTATATTCATGAAATATCAAGGTTATATTCGTGAAAAAAAGATATATTAAAAAAACAGTTTTTTTGAGTAATTGGATAAGATATCTGCTAACGCTAGAGATCCCACGCATCACGGCGAACTACCGCAAGGCCAAACCCTAATTCATTTAGTGCTGTTCATATTATTAATACTGTACAGTGCAGTTGAGGACACCTTCAGTATTATCCTGTACGTGGATTTAGTATAACAAAACTCTCAGTCCAGACAAATGTTTTTCACCGACATCACTGTAATTTAAATTATAGAATTTACCCATACCCATACCCATTCAGAAGCCATTTTAATTAATAATTCAGACGCAAAGAATGCGTAGAGAATGAAAGCAGGTGGAATTTGGATTCTTTTAATTAATTAATTATTTTTCTCAATTAAGAGTCCTTATTATGATTTGGGACTTTTGAGATTCTTCAGCTCCCTACTCGTACGTTTCCTTTCTAACTATTTTTCAAGTGCCCCAAATGAAAATAGGTCTTCAGTGTTTACTTATATCAAGGAAACAACGAATAGTTTGTGACCGTGACTATTTCTACAGTTAGTATTATCATAAGTAAATTCAGTGTTACCCTTTCAGGACGACTGGTACAAATTGGTAGCGTTTCAAATACACGCATTTATAATTTAATCCTGCAAAAAATTCTGACCTTAAAGGGTTAAATGACTATTGTGGCTATACAGCCAGTTTTATTAGGCCAGATTGAAAATCAGCATATGTAAGAAATCAAGGAAAATATAGGGGCCAAAATAGGAGAGACAGTGCCTAAATATAAAAATTTCTCAATTGTTTCTATGGACTAACTCTATATAATATAATATATTAATATATAATATAATATATATTTACAAATATAATTACAAATATTAAATATAATATAATATATATTTAAAATAACAATGTTTCATAAAGTGAGGTCCGTCCGTAACCAAAGATAAAGTTTGAATGTTGTCATAAAAAGTGTTTGGAATTTTTTAACTTCCTTCGTAAGACAAATATCATGTAACGGAGGGAATCTACGGTTTTTCGTGGGATTCCAAACCGTGCCAAAGGGAAACCCAGTAAAGTATCTTAATCACTGAACTCGAAAATTCGAGCCGAGAATCGAACTCAAGCC
Source organism: Bathynomus jamesi (assembly GCA_023014485.1). Lineage (NCBI taxonomy): Eukaryota > Metazoa > Arthropoda > Malacostraca > Isopoda > Cirolanidae > Bathynomus > Bathynomus jamesi. Next base: position 752,941 of record JAJOZX010001576.1, on the reverse strand, counting down.
TTTAGATTAACAGACGGGCACTCTACCGCTATATAGGATACTCTGCATGGCGGGTTCCAAGATGGTTAAAAAATGTTGATAATATCTCTTTGTAGTTTGCAATATAAAAGTCTCTCTTTGCGATACACAGTATATTTACGAGGAATTCCCATAGAATTACAATGAACAAAACTTTCGTATCTACAACCCTAAGTAGTATGGTTGCAAACAGTGTAGACAGGTGCATGAATACTACAGAATGTATATTTCTTAAACTTTTAATATATTTTTTCCTACATATCTTCGTGTTGATTTAAGGAATCTCGAAGATTTGTGGAGGAGGAGGTGTAGGGTAGTGGCCATGCATAACAAAAGTTAAAAGTTAATCGGTATTCTCAATCTTTCACCTACCCAACCTTTTGTTTACATTAAACTCTGGAACAACCTCCCTCAATCCATCTTTCCCCTTGTTTATGACCTTCAATCTTTCAAACGCAGAGTGTCCAGAAATCTCGAAAACTTTATACCTTGATTTTTACTTTCTTCTTCTACGTGGGGGGCGTTTTTGCGGGCATTCGCCCCTGGCCTCTCCTCCCTGCAGAAAAGCAAACAAACAACTCATGGTTCATCTTTACAAATAGAATTCACGTTCTTAATCAAAAGAAACATGCTGTTAACGCAAGTTTTGTTTTACAAATCGTATTTATTAGGTTTGCGATCGAATAAACGTGCGAAAAAAGTTTTACGATTTGACTTTAGATGTTAATGGGGGCTTTTTCCGTCAAGAATAATTTGAGATCATATACATAAAAGTAGTCAATTACTTACTATATACTCTACAGTCGATTGCAAAAGTAGGGGTCGACTGGGCCACACCTACCTTACAGAACGCTGGATCCCGATTTTTGTAATGGATGGTACATATCATCCTTTCTACATATTCCGATTCAAAGTCGATCTAAAGCAAATTCTTACTTCATTGCATCTGTCGAAGGAGAACCTATTTTGTTTGCAGTGGAAAGTAGACTCGGGCCTAGTTCATGATCTGATGTGTGTGTGTGTGTATATATAGATAGATAGATAGATAGATAGATAGTTACAGGTTGGCGCAAAAGTCGCGCATCATAGGAATTTTCAGTGTTATATTATAATCAACACTGAAAATTCCTATGATGCGCGACTTTTGCGCCACCATATATATATATATATATATATATATATATATAACGTGAAAAAACCTTGCCAGAAAACGTCTGATTTTATATACGTTACAAACAAATTCATCATAGGTAGATCGTGAAAGATGCTTTGTGCAGATATACATGGTGCTCATGATATATCGCTATATACCCGCAGTCACGTTACACGACAATCTTACTGTGATCAAAGGGAAAAAAAAAGGAAAGTTCAAAATTTTGGGCTCTCAAGTGGAACATCTGACAACACCAATGAAAATTTTGTCATACATATAAACGACAGACTAATCACAGACTAGGACAGCCATGAGAGGTTACAGGACGAGCAGCAAAAGCCCTTGCTCACCCTCTATCATAAAGTTTAATGTAACCAAAAGGTTTTTAGATGTAAGTAACCACAGCTTGTCAAAAGGAATGGCTTAACGTTATTTGCACAAACTGTAGGGGTTACAGCGGACACATGGCTCAGCGAAACCTCTCCTTACAGCCGCCATTATACGGCAATGCCTAACATGGGCCAAGGTGAAGATGCAGAGACCTCCAACAATTATGAGGTCTCTTCTGTTGTCAAATGAGTCTTAATTTAATCACAATTCAAAATATATGAACTCTAGTGAAATGAAAAATGAAAAATGAAATGAAAAATGAAAAATGAAATGAAAAATGAAAAATGAAATGAAATGAAAAATTAACAATGAAATGAAATGAAAAATGAAAAACGGTGAAAAATAGGTACAAAAACGCGCCAAGAATCCTGTTTGAATGTAGAAGACCTGACACAAATCTTACTGAGTACTTATAGCTATAGCTCCTTACTCGTCAACTGCAAAAACGAGAACTTCATCCCACATCTGCGGTGTTACGTCGTGGCCACGTTGCAACACTGCTTCCCGTCAGGCAAGCTAAGTTAAGCGTCGTTGGGTCTGATTAGTAATTGGATGGCTGACCGTCCTCTGTGTTCAGATGACGTATCGACCTTTAGATGGTTCGGATCCCACGTTAGGCTGTAGGTCCCCTCCGTCATTATGACCTTTTTTTAGCCGTTATGATTGAGATTAAACAACGATAGCTATGGCGATAGATCTTTTCTGCTACAAAGATACTTAGTTTATTCAGAGAGAGAGAGAGAGAGAGAGAGAGAGAGAGAGAGAGTTAAAACTTCAATAATGAATATTGTTATAGGCAGGTTCTTGTATTTCTTACTTCGCTATATGTGTCACTTCGGATGTCATAATCCAGAAGTCGGTCCCCAGAATCCCAAAGCTGTTCGGCATGTGTATGTGTTTGAGTTTCCATTTTAATCTTAGCTTTAAAATATTCATTTGTGAATAATTCAAATATGGAAAAGGGAAACAGGATTTAGTTGGTTTTCCTTTTGGCTCAGAGAAATCCGCCTCATTCCTTTTGCGTTTTACATAACTCGTATTCAGCCTTTTGCTTAATTATATTTCAGAGAATAACTGGACGAGAGTATTATATCAGCCATAAACATTTTATTACTTCTTTATATTTAGTGTTGCAAAAATCCATTAAAGCAAAAAGATAGTTATTTAAGGGGAATTAAAGTCGAGATTGGAATAAAGCTGACAGAGTGCCTCTTTATGCTGGAAACGCTGTCTAATAACGGTTACTAAAAACGCTGCCTGTCACATATCTATAATTGTCGAATATAATAAATAAAATATGGTGCTTCGCTTTGTAAAATACGAAGCAACACTCGTATAAAATAAGCTTAAGGAACAGCCTAATAAAATCATGTTATTGGCCAGTGATTACATAGAACGAGGAAGAATCTAAAGAGTTAATTGCCCTCTCAGAGATCCTTTCAAAGCCACATCTTGGCTTCAATAGATGTTTAAAAGCTACCAAAAGGGGTTCACTACAGATACAGATCTTCGGCATATAAAGGTTTCCTTATTACACTCTCGAGAAAATAGTTACCACTACGCCACACCACTATCACCATTACCACCACCACCACCACCACAAAAACAACAACAACAACAACAACAACGATAATAACAGCAGTAATATCAACCTCACCATTATTGTAAATGAAAAAGATAGCGCGGGGATGCAAACATCCATAAAATTTGTTCTACCAGTCCTCTTATGGACATGGGTTTCATTGACACCTTTTCGTTAAAAACAACCTCTTAATTTAATTCTTCGCCAAACAGTTTTCCTTTGCAGTATTTGCAAAAGCTGTAAAATTGACACTCAGGCCGTGCTCTGAACGACAATAAGGACCGAAAAGCAACAAAAAAAAAAAAATTAGAACATCAAAATAAGTTTCCGTCCTGAGTCCGGAGCGAGTGTTGTTTGGCGGTGCCTGTGCGCGCTCGTCCGGACACAAAGAGACCGGAGTAAGTGTCAGCCTAAATTTGATAATATGTAATTATGTCTGGAGGTAATTATGTTTTATATACTTAACCTCCTATAATCACAGGGTGGCCTCAAGATGCACTCTTATTAACGAAATTGTATCCCCGTGGGGTCAGGTGATACCAGAGTAAATTTTAAAAATTGCAATCGTAAATATTTTATGAGAAAAAAATTTGTAAATTGTAAACTCAGCGTCCCTTTGGCACATACGTGGACTCCGATGCCTAAAATGTTGCTTAGTTTGCATCAATATTTTATGTACATTACCGTTTATTGAATTACAAAAACGGTTCAGGGAAGTACTAATCCGATTTTTTACTTCCTTTTCACCTGAGGAAATAAATGATGCCAGCTTGGCACTCGATGTAATTCGCAAAAATGATGCCAGCTTGGCACTCAATGTAATTCGCAAATGTTTATAAAAGGATAGAAGAAATGAGGTGGTTTGAGTTGAGTTCCTTTTTTATTATTAATATTATTATCATTATTATTATTATTATTGCATTTAATTGATACTGGGTGGGCTCACTGGCAGGGCCCATAGGGCGCAGAAACATGCAAAGGGCCTCCAATGCGGCATCCTTTCTCTCTCTCTCTCTCTCTCTCTCTCTCTCTCTCTCTCTCTCTCTCTCTCTCTCTCTCTTTCTCTCTCTATCGAGTGCAAATGCTTAAAAGGAGAACGAGATGGAATTTGCATATGAAAAGTGCTGAAGAGTTTTTCGTCAGAATGAAGCGCCGTCTGTAGAGGTATTTATGGGAGGAAATTACACCGCGATTATTTCCTTTAAAAATTGCTAAACTCCTCTGCGAACATCTTTCATCACCATTTGGGAGGGGCTCATCTCGGACTTGGCCAAAAGGAGAGGGCCCATTTTAGCTTCTTTTAAGGTTCTTTTGCGGGGAATCTCAAAAGTCTCGTCTGTTTCTGCTCCCTCTTCACTACAGTTTTGCTCCTACAAAGGATGTAACACTTAAACGCTTAAGGCAAAAAGATGTGTGCGAGACGGATGGACGGTTAGGTACACACACACACACACACACACACACACAAATAGACGGATAGATAAAGAAAGCATGATGGAGAGTAATCAAAATAGCATCAGGTTTAAACGACCAATCATAATATCTAAAAATTTACTCGCGTCTCATTTTAACTCGGTTTTGTTATTTTATACATTCTGCGCTGTCTTCTTCTTCTTCTTCTTTTCCTTAAGGTAATGGTAATATTTTTCTTTGTATAACAAAGATGCAGATTAGAATGCAAGAAACAGTGAAGTTGCATGCGGTAGGTTTTATATCTGTAGTCCGAGCAGTACTCTGAATGTTCCGATTAAAAAGTAATTCCTACAAAAAAATTTGAGAACTTGCTTTCTTTAAGTCTGAGTTATCTTGCGCAAGTTATGTAAGGATAATGTACGAAGTCATGTTCATAAATTCAATTTTATGTTATTCTTAGGAAGAAAATGTATTTATTTTAGTGTAATTCGCTGATGTTGTTCTTCGTAAGCGCTACATCCCCTTATTGTTATTGGGAGATATTGTTTACGGATAATTCCAAGAGTGCAATTTTCACTCATTCTCAGTATAGTGTGTGAGAAAAAGTATTTCGTATTTTTATTCCCTGGTGTTGCCTTTCCCATGACTCCTAAGAAGGGGGGGGGGAGAGGCTTTCCAACTGCCATGGGGGAGGTTCTAGTTATCAGTTTCGTTCATAGTTAAAAATAATTTCGCTTTCATTTCCGCTTATCTAGATTCGGCTTCTAAACAGCGGAAGATTATCTTTCCTCGAGGCGAACCACTGAGTCAAACACTCAACTGAAAAGGAAATAATAATAATAAATAATAATAATAATAATAATTTCTCTATGTTTATACAACCAAGCAAACTCATTTTAAATTTTTGCATGGTTGTCTTTTCAAAACCAAAAACAACAACAAAAAAGCTTTTTCAAGTATGCGATACATTTTGCAATCCCTACAAAGTCATAATGAGCTCGGAACTAGCTAAGTTATTTGAGCAGATGAGAACTCTACAAAGCTGAAGACTCAACATTGATCCATACACTAGAATCTCCATTACGAAGAAAAATAATGAAATGACATTAAAAATAAAAAAAAAAAGACATTAAATGATATTAAATGATATTAAAATGATATTAAAACTTTAAAAGCTTTAAAAATGTAATAATAAGAAACAGTAAGTCGTTTCAAGTTCATTTGATGAGAATCTTTCTTATATAATTTACTACGAAGGTGAATTTTGACTTTTTCTACCCCCAGTTATGATTTACATTAAGGAAAATTCATTATTTTTTTCCTTCTTACGTTTAAACTGGACTGCGTTTATACACATGAAGGAAATTAGGTTTTTGGGGTTGTATGAATGCAGGTAAAGGAAGGAATTTTAACTCTATACAGATACTTTTTGCTCCCGTTCGCCCTTGGCCCCGCCTTCCTGCATACAATTTTTTTTTTAATTGATTTACCTTGACCTGCAATCTATAGAGATAAAATATTCTCACCTGATTAAGATAAAATTAAATACTGGACAGTAGTGTGTGTGTGTGTGTGTGTGTGTGTGTGTGTGTGTATATATATATATATATATATATATATATATATATATATATATATATATATATATATATATATATATATATATATATATGTTAAGAAATGTAAAGAATTCGTTTCAAAATTATATTACGTTGCGTAGAATCCATTCTGATCTTGAGTGTTAAATTATAAATCATTCCATACACTTTACCAACATCGTATATCGCATCCTTGTATATAAATACTCGTACGAAAGTACTAGGAAGGTCTATTTAATTTTTTTCCTTTCAAAATAAGACTACCAGCGAGATAAAATTAAAGGTTTGTATTTATTGCAAGGGATATATCATAAAATATCCCATTAGAGTCGGTTAAGTATTTAAAGGTACTTGTCAAACATTTGCTGCACTCGCAGGTTATATTATGAAATCGGCACAGAGCTGAACGAGTGTAAATTTAGCTCTCACACCGAAATTGGAGCTTACAAAATACACACGCTTTTAAGCATTTGCTCTGACTTACGACCCGCGGACAAGCAGACATTGAAGGAATGATGCGCGTCAGACGCTAAGATCTATCGAAACACTTTATCCTATTTGGATTTTGACCCTTACGTGACGTCCGTGGTATGCGTCTTTTAGTGATGCAAATTGTATACAGTTTACACCCTCGCTTTCGTCTGCAACTGTGCCGAGTTTGATGTAATTAAGGGGTATTTCACGAGCGAAGAGGACGGCAATTTAATCTTTTTATCACCAACGCTAACGGTCGAAAATTGCAAGGTGTAGAACCATTACTGTGGTTGAATAAAGAGTCACTATTTAATTACAGGCAGACTTTGTAGGCTTAACAAATAAGCGTTTTCATCAAAAATGGTAGAAACCGAAACAAGGAGGAAGAAAAACACCAAAAAAAAAAAAAAAATGTAAAAAAAAAAGGTGAACTTACATTTTTTATATATTATAAAAGGTGTAAATACGTAAATGAGTAAATATTTGATGATAAAATTTAAAAAAACAAAAACTATAAAAATTTCGTGGTCATAAAATTGAAAATATTTCTATATATCCACACACACACACTCGTGTCATACTTTCTGTTCACGCTTGGCTGGGTCAACAGTTGAGAATTGGGGGGGTCAGATTCTTTGTCTCACGCATGAAATATATACCGATCATTCATTTATCTATTACGTTCCCTGAGCTGTTTTACGAACTCTAAATTTATTACGAACGAAGGCATAAATTTTGATAGAAAAATATGCATCTTCGAAACGTTGGCTAAAAACGTTGATAAATGAAGGCTGCAAAAAGAAAAGATCTTTAAAAAGGGCGAACATGGAAGCGTTTGGGGTACTTTAACAGTCGGGGCTATATTCCTTATCGGTCAAAATTATTGATCATTAAAAATACACATCAGATTCTCTAACACACACACGCGCACACACACACACACACACACACACACACACACACAAACACACACACACACACATATATATATATATATACACACGTTAGGTATATTAAAAATTACCATCGTATGACCAACGTATCATTCTATGACTTCTTCAACCACTGACGAAACATACGTAATTACTGGTAAGGAAGCGCATTACTTACTATTAAAAATAAGCTTATTAATTCCTCATGAGTTCGTTCACTTCATACAATCCTCATCAAATTTTTATTATCCAGAATTATTTTTTTATGATCCTGATTCACTTTTCATGATCCCGATTTATTTCTGATAAACCTTTTTATGGTACTGATTCACCTTTTACGATCCTGATTTATTTTCCACGATCCTCACCTACTTATGATCCTGATTTAATTTTCTCAGGATGCTAATTCACTTTTCGTGATTCTGACTCACTTTAAAGATATGATTATGATTCATTTTTAGGATCCTGATCTACGAGTGTATAATCCTGGTCGATATTATATGATCCTGATTTGTTGTCCAAACTCATTTTAATGTATATATAATCTTTATCGGATTTATATGATCCTGATTCACTTTTCATGGGTTTGATTCACTTTATTTGCTTCTGAATACTTCTGAATTATTAATCCACATTGTGTGTGTGTGTGTATATATATATATATATATATATATATATATGTATATATATATATATATATATATATATATATATATATATATATATATATATATATATATATATATATATATATATATACACACACCAGGTGTCCCCAGAAAACGTCCCTGTTTCTAAATAAACGTTCTAAGCTGAGGAAAAGGAATTTAGACATAGAGACAAACGCAATGGGTATGTAAAACATAGGAGTTTATTAACCTTATTTAAACATGTTTAGTCTAAGCGCCATTTTTGTTTCTAACACAGTATTCAACCTTACACAAATGTTTGACATCATTTTTGAAAATAGCTCAGTTGGGATGTCGTTGATTAGCTCATAAACTTTCGTCTTTAGGTCTTCAAGTGTCTTAGGCTTGGTAGAATATATCCTGTCTTTTATATAACCCCATAAAAAAAGTCTGGGGGGGTTATGAAGTTAGATAATTATGGGGGGGGGGGCATTCCACTGGCTCATGAAGGGAGATTAGTCGCTCGGAAAAATGCTTCATCAAAAAGTTGCGAGTTTCACAAGTAGTGTGTGGAGGTGCTCTATCCTGCTGAAACTACTGTGAATCTGAAGAAATGCAGTCATTTCTTTTACAGGACAAACTAATTAATTGTGGTAAGTTGAAATCGTATAGCTTCTGTCGATATGAATTCCGTAAAAATTAGGAAAAGTTATTGCTTTAAGTATGAAATAATAAAAGAACGGTTTTAATATAGGCTTACAATATCTATTAGTTATTAAGCAATGAAAGATTAGAAATGTATACGTATATGCATATAGGAGGTATATGGGGAATAAAAACCCCAATCTGTTACCTTTCTGAAGAAGGAACCCAATAATAAAATATAAGACCTACATTCATTATAAAAATAATGGGCAAATAAAACAAGCCTTTTTGTGTGTGTGTGTGTGTGTGTGTGTGTGTGTGTGGTGTGTGTGAAGTAATTAATTACTAATGTTAATTACTTAAGAAATGCAGTAACTATGTTAATAATTTAATTACAATTTTCGGATAATTGTAATTTAAAATTCATTTACTATATTTTGGTTACATTTTACAGTATACCATTGTAATTGTGTACAGTGCTTCATCATAACGTGTTGGGAACACTCTTTCATTTACAGTCTTGGTCATAAAGTAAAACGTAACTGACTGCCTATTTCAGATCATTCACGGGCATAAAAATACCCTCAAAATTATTTCAATAATAAATACCCTCGAAAATGAAATTAAATACAAGATAAGATACACGAATTAAGATACTTTAAATGTATTTTGTAAAAGTATTTAAATATCATACATTGCCTTACATACGAACACAAAAATCAGAGTTTGAAAATGAAAATTTTTACAATGTAAAAAAGTGTGTAAAATAACTCGAACCGTACATATTTACTTTTGTTGAATTAATTATTTACATTTTTACCTTTATTAACACCAGATTAATGGGGAAAGAGTGATGAAACATTTGAAGAACGTGTATTTATAAATAATTATTAAATTAACTATTTACATGTTTACCATTATTAACACCAGGTTAATGGGGAAAGAGTGATGAAACATTTGAGGAACATGTATTTATAAATAATTATTAAATTAACTATTTTTATATTTACTTTTATTAACACCAGATTAATGGGGAAAGAGTGATGAAACATTTGAAGAACGTGTATTTATAAATAATTATTAAATTAACTATTTTTATATTTACTTTTATTAACACCAGATTAATGGAGAAAGAGTGATGAAACATTTGAAGAACGTGTATTTATAAATAATTATTAAATTAACTATTTACATGTTTACCATTATTAACACCAGGTTAATGGGGAAAGAGTGATGAAACATTTGAGGAACATGTATTTATAAATAATTATTAAATTAACTATTTAAATATTTACTTTTATTAACACCAGATTAATGAGGAAAGAGTGATGAAACATTTGAAGAACGTGTATTTATAAATAATTATTAAATTAACTATTTACATATTTACTTTTATTAACACCAGATTAATGGGGAAAGAGTGATGAAACATTTGAAGAACGTGTATTTATAAATAATTATTAAATTAACTATGTTTATATTTACTTTTATTAACACCAGATTAATGGTGAAAGAGTGATGAAACATTTGGAGAACGTGTATTTATAAATAATTATTAAATTAACTATTTACATATTTACCTTTATTAACACCAGATTAATGGGGAAAGAGTGATGAAACATTTGGAGAACGTGTATTTATAAATAATTATTAAATTAACTATTTAAAAATTTACCTTTATTAACACCAGATTACTGGGGAAAGAATGATGAAACAGTTATAAATGTACTGAAAAACATGCATTTATAAATAATAATAAATACGAATGAAATATAGCTAAATCTTTACTTAAATACTAAAATTAATTGTAATTTAGATACAATAATTAAACGTATTTTAAATACAATATAGTTAAATGTAAATTTGTATTTAAATACATATTTACGCAATTTCAAATACGTTACTGCTCATCTCTCTAAATCACACTCAAACTAAAACCATCTACATTTAGAACTTATAACTTCTTTTTGAGGGTAAATTCTAGAGGAAGTTTTTCCTTCTTCTGAGTATGATACAATAGATAATATAATAGATGATGGTGATATAATAGATGATATAATAACTTCTTTTCAGCTTTAGATGGAAGAAGTAGTTTTCAAAACTTCTTTTTTGAATGATTTGAGATGATAGAAGATAATATTTCTATGTAAAGAAGATAGCGGGAAGTCTGTATTTTCTGTGCACTTTGATGTAAATGGTTACAGTGCATAGATAATATTTTGCTCATACAGATCACTAGGTGTAGTGTATATTAAAGTATGCCTCTATTCAAATAACTTGCAGCTGCTTGCCAAGAAGGCTAAATTATTATATCCTTCGTTTTAAACTTTTAATGGGATAGTAATTCAACAAAATTTGGAAGCAGTTTTTACAATTATATATATATATATATATATATATATATATATATATATATATATATATAATATATATACAGGGTGTTTCAGGTCGACCCTAGAAATATGGAAATTGGTGGAATTTGTAGTTGGTATTTGGTATTTGGTATTTGATATTTGATATTTGGTATTTGATATTTTCATATTTTGGTATTTTTAGGGTCGACCTGAAACACCCTTCCTGTGTATGTATATATATATATATACAGGGTGTCCATAAATTTTCTTTACAAATTGAATTAAATTTAATTACTTAATTACAATATAATTCCAAAATTTCCATAAAAAATAATAGGTGACTATATAATGCGATAAGTGACTTTATAAACTAATTTGAATTTACTCGATTACCTTAACCGATCGTACAAAAATTAATCGTATGTGAGTAAAAATTATCGTACCACGAATTCAGTTTTGTAATTGAAAAGGAATAAAATTATTGACACATTCTGAAAGAACCTCAAAGAGATGAAATATTGACTCACTTTTGGCAAAAACAAAACATTTCATTCGTACAAATATCCCTTTCACCTTTCACTGTCATGGTAACAGCTACTACTACTACTACTACTATACTACTACTCCAGCAGAGCGATCGCATTCCGTTAAAACGATCTGTGAACACACTGTTAGTGACATGCGACCAGTGTGATTCTGAAGTGTAAAATAAACAAGTTTGTCTGAAAAATCTTGATAAATTTCCTCAATTTCGGAAGTTAAAATACACGTGTTAGGTTGAAGATTTATCATTTATTAGAGAAGCATCACGATAAGTATTGAAAAGTTACGTACAATTGTCGAAAGTTAGTATTTTGTATGACCGCCCTTTTCCCGCAAAACTGCCGCGATTCGATTTGAAATGCTATCTTGGAGTTTTTGTAAGAAATCCGCTGGAATGTTGTTCCATGCATCTGAAAGGACCTGCCATAGATAGCTCTTCTCTCGATTTTGGCTGCTTTTCTCGCTTCTTTTTGTCTAAATAATCCCAAACAGCCTCAATAATATTTAAGTCGGGGCTCTGGAGAGGCCACTCCATCAGTTGCGAGTCTCTACGTTCTTTTTTATTCTCCAAATAGGTTTTGACAGTATGCTTAGGGTCATTGTCGTGCTGAAAAATAAAATTTTGTCCAATTAATCTCCGACCTGATGGCGCAGCATGATAAATTAGGATCTGTCTGTATCTTTCTGCATTCAGTATTCCATCAATTTTGATAAGATCCCCAACACCATTTGCTGAAGTGCAACTCCAAACTTGGATAGATCCTCCACCAGGCTTAGTTGTTGGCTGCAAACGTATTTCCTTGAGTTGTTCTCCGTTTCTTCTTCTCACATACCGTCTTCTCTTTGTGCCAAAAATTTCAAATTGTGACTCGTCACTCCAGAGGACCCTTTTCCACTGGTCAGCATTGCAATTCTTGCGCTTTTGAGCATATTTGAGCCTTTTTGACTCGTTTCCTTTCCTGAGAAATGGCTTTTTGATTGCCACTCGACCATTAAGACCATTTTTGATGAGTGATCTCCTCACGGTGGATGAGTGAAATCGTAATCCTGAGGTCTGGGCAAGTTCTGCCGAAAGTTCTGCACTGGATTTTCGTCTATTTCTGAGAGATGTTAGCTTAAGGTGTCTCTCATCGTTTTTAGAAAGTTTCCTTGACCTTCCACTGCCTTTTCGATCTTCAACTTTGCCTGTTTCGCGCTGTTTCTTCAAAATTGCTCGAATACCAAATCTTGATACCCCAGTTTGTCGAGATATTTCTGATTAAGACTGACCCTGCTCGTGTAATAACACCACCCGGTGTCGAGTTGCAATGGATATTTTAGCCATTGCTTAACCAATATAAAATTTTATGCCTTTATCTGGAAAAAGATAGAAAATTAACAATTAAGAAATTTTATTAAAAAAAAATTTAATTTTATTTAGTTAGGAGCATTAAACAATTACAAAAACATACAATAGAAGTTCTATTTACAAACTGTTACTGAATGAGCTTAGAATATCTCGTAAAATAGTACCTAGAAGCTTTGTGTTAAATTCCGTTCTATCTCCAGCAGTAGCACGTTTTGATGAAACATCCGTTTTCCTCGTTAAACTGCCTAATAACCGAGATTATTGACAATGACTATACATTATAATTTATATTTATACTAAAACAACACTAACATGCTGAAATATTCAACATAATTATTAAAAAAAAGAAAAAAACGCAACTGTACAAGAGTGCCTAAGACTTTTGTACAGTATATATATATATATATATATATTGGTGGGCGGGCCAAGCCAAGGAAACACTTTACGAACCAGACTTTGCGCACCACGATTACAAATCATTGGAAATGGTAGAACTGAATACGTGGGAACGAACGTCGGTGGGAAAGGAACGTTCTCACCGTTTTAATCTTTTATGCAAAACGTTTTTGAACGTTCATAAATGTAAATCCAAATTATATCCAATTATATCCTCTTTAAATATCAGTGACAATCCTTTTAGCCAGCGTCCATAACTCAGTGGTTAACAACACCGTTTCCTATAAGCGAAATGAAGTCATTGAGGTTGTGGGTTCGAACCCCGATGGTTCTGATAATACACGAGTTAGAGCAATCGTCCGCATTAGTTGGCGTGAGCGCTGTGCCAGGTCGTGGTCCTCGTCATTTATTCAGTGGTCAACAAATTTTAAATTTTTATTTGCCCCCCCTTCGATAAAAGTAGGGGTCCTTTGCAAAAACCGACCATGTTGATTGCAACGAAAGTATTCATTTTTTTATAGTACGCTTCGTTTTTGAAACGTCAGCAAACATATTAGGTCCTATGATACTGATTCTCAAGAAAATATAAACAGCGAATATGAATAAAACATCAAATAGCCGAAGAGTTTCATTCATACAGTACCTTGCAACATCAGGAACAGCTCTCTTCAGTGTCCAGCAGTAATCTGACATCATACTTGGATTCCATTTGCCTTCGTAACGCTTTTCTATGACAATACTATCTTGGTGAAACCTTTTGCCATGCTCCTCACTAACATGACCACGGTTAGCTGGGGAGAATTTTAAGTGGAGGTGCAGAAAACGATATTCAGTTTCATGTTACACTACAAAGAGTACAGCTACACTTACATACAAGTTATATGCGTGAATTTGAATATCACATAACATGAATTCGAGAGTAATTTCGTAATATAAATTTAGCTAGGAAAAGGTGTATTTTTGGTCTGTGTTTGACTTCCAGGTATATTTTAAACTCGTCTCTCTTTGTCTCTTTTCAGACTTGGATTATGCGTCGAAGTAGTAACCGTCGTTGTATTGAACAATGCGGACTGTTTTTGTTATTTTTGTGGCACGTTTACGAGGAAGTCACAGCGAAAGACATAAAGCCTCCACTTATAGACTGTCTATCAGCTTTATTTCGGTTGCAAAATTGGAGATCTGGACAAAAGTCGGGTTCCTCACACATGTTGCATTTCACCTGCGACGAATCTCAGGCTATGGCTAAGAGGAAAATGCAGTTCAATAACTTTTGCTATCCCGATGGTGTATAGAGAACCAAAGGATCACAGCAGCGACTGCTATTTTTTTCTCACAAAATGTGTTAGGTTCTCTTTTAACAACAAGCGTAGTGACTAATACGCTAATGTGCCTACTGCTATTAAGCCAGTTCCTCATGAGAAGGAATTGCCAGTTCCAACTTCACCGGGAACTTGGGAAGAACAGCACTATGATGAGGATGTGCCCACAGCTGTAAAAGACACACACTCAGCCTCAGATGACACTTACAAATCTCCAGAGAAAGAAGACAGGTGTGTGCACAGCTATTAGTGGCTCTATACACGCATTAGTTATGAGCAAAACTCCAGTGAATGGCGCCTGTTCATAGATTCTTCGAAATTAAGTCTAAAGGCAGTTCTTTTACATAATGGAAATAAGACGCCTTCAATTCCATTAGCTCATTCTGTTGGTGTGAAAGAGATTCATGAAAGTATGACCATCCTTCCCAAAGCCATCAAGTATAAGAACCGTGATTGAGAAATTTGTGGCGATGAAAGTTATAGGGCGGCCAGACTTTATAAAGTCAGGCTTTACAAAGTTTGGCCGCTTCTTTTGCTTCTGGAGTAGCCGCGCAACTGAACAGCCCTATTTGGTGATGCAGTGACCTCCTACAGAAGAGTTCACTCCTGGGAGCAATGTTAAGCATGCTCGATTAGTCGAACCAAATAAAGTTTTTCTTCCCCCTGTACATATCAAACTGAGCTTAATGAAAAACTTTGTCAAGGCTTTAGACAAAGTCGCGAGATAGTTGAAAGAGGGTTTCAACTATCTCGCGGCTAAGTTCCCGAAAATCAGTAATGCCAAACTGAAGGAAAGGATTTTTGTCGGACCACAGATTCGTGAAATTGTAAATGATCCAACTTTTGACAAGAAGTTGTCTGATATTGAATTAGCTACTTGACAATCATATAAGGTAGATGTAAGAGTATTCCTGAGAAACACAAAGGCAGAGGACTATAACGCATTGGTGTCAAAGCTTCTGGATGACTACAAAAACATAGGCTGTCGAATGTCCGGTGTTTACACTTTCCTTTAGACTTCTTTCCTGACAAAGAACAAGGAAAGCGTTTCCATCAGGATAATTCTGTAGCGGAACAACGGTATCAAGGCAAATGGAATTCGGGAATGATGGGAAACT
This sequence comes from Bathynomus jamesi, assembly GCA_023014485.1. Classification (NCBI taxonomy): domain Eukaryota; kingdom Metazoa; phylum Arthropoda; class Malacostraca; order Isopoda; family Cirolanidae; genus Bathynomus; species Bathynomus jamesi. The sequence goes on along the minus strand of JAJOZX010001576.1, from coordinate 737,029 downwards.
ACTGCCGGTTTCTTCACCTTTAAGCATATTTTTTAAATCAGAAAGGTATTACTCGTAAGAATTACATATTTTTACATGATGGACAAAAGATAAAATAAAATTTAGTTTTTTATTTAAAATATTAACTTAAAGTCGATACAGTATAAATACTGCCGAAAGTCATGTTACACATGAATAAATGACATGAATAAATAACATGAATAAATGACATGAATAAGTGACATGAATAAATGACATGAGTAAATGATATGAATAAATGATATGAATAAGTGACATGAATAAATGATATGAATAAATGAAAAGTAGGCAATTACTGTATAGTTTTATATATAATTCAATAATAAGACGTGGTAGAAATATTCTGAGTACATCATTGTCCTCATCATAGTCAAATTAACAAAGAAAGTTTACTTTTGCTAAACAAACAAACAAAACCTTCGTTACCCACTGAATTACATAGAAATATTATCTTCTTTTGACTCAAATCACCCCAAAAAGAAGTTTCAAAGACTATTTCTTCTATCTAAAGCAGTTATGTACCATTAAAACGAGTTATTATATCACCTGACAAGAATCTTTGATACCTAAAAGAAGGGAAACCTTTCCCTAGAAGTTACCCTCAAAAAGAAGTTATAAGTTCTAAATTTAGAAGGTTTTAGTTTGAGTGTATCAGTGATCGATCACATTCTTTGGATTCGAAGATTTTTCTTAGACTTTATCAGTAAATTAATATTTACGGTTCATTTCAATGTGTTCATTCATTTCTTATTGCCTTGCTGACCTGCCTGGGTTGCTCAGTGGTATAAAGTCCTCTGGGCTCGAGTCCCTGCTCGGACTTTTTTAGATCTCAGCGTTTAATATGCTTCCCTGGGTCTGTTTTGGCGAAGTATACGGGTTCGGATCCCATATAGATCTGTAGGTATACCCTCTGTCATACAATCTTACAGACGTTAGAAGAAGGTCAATCAACCCTAAGTATTATTATTATTATTATTATTATTATTATTATCTTGATGATGGCTGAAGTACGTCATCGAAACGTCACAATCTTTTTATTTATTTCTCAATTAATTTGAAATAAATTAATTGAGAAATTAATTAACAAAATATTTAAAATTCAAAAAACACTCCCCAACATCCTCATGTATAGGACATACTAGAGGGGAAAAAGGGAAAAAAGAGGTTATAAAGTAGGAATGGAAATAAGGAAAAGGGTATTATGCATTGTATGGATCCGATGAATTTGTATTTAATAATAATAATGATGATAATAATGATGACAATAATAATAATAATAATAATAATAATATGTAAAAATTGTAATATTGAAGCTTAAACTAAAAAAAATCCTTTAATATAATTTAACGTGGACACCATCCAAACTCACTTCTTCGAACCAGTGTTGATCACTGATCCTGAGATAAAAAAATACCTTAGATCCTGCAAGTCCCGTAAAGTGACTTTTACAAACAATTTCAAGGTTCATTCAATGCCTATTGAATGTATGTGGTCAAGTCACCCACGACTTAAGTCTGACTCAATTAATTCGAGTCGAACGGGAGCAAATGCCCTATTGTTGACTGTTGAGGTTCGGCTTATTCATTCATTCATTAACGAGTAACGACTGGAAATTTTTTTTTTTTTTTTTACTCATGAATAAAAATTCTAACAAGTTCTGATTTGTTGAATTTCGTAAGAATAAAATATTGATTCTGTAAATTCACTTTCGGTGGCAACCATCCCATCTTCAAGGCCCTTTTCTGTCAGTATTTGAGAAACACATATGAAGGGATCAGTCATTCCTAAGGGCGCGCATGTTGTTTAAGGTGTTACCTGCAGAAGAAGAAGAACAACAACAACAACAAACAACAACAACAAAACAACAACAACAACAGTCTTCAAATATCATTAAAGCGTTCGGTGCAAGTGTATAATACAGTGTATCTGGATGACGTATCTTTATATACTGTACTCTAATAATAATAATAATAATAATAATGATCATAATAATAATAATAATAGTAATAAT
>JAJOZX010001576.1:542500-732500 GCA_023014485.1 Bathynomus jamesi | reverse complement strand
GTGCAGAGGAACTTTTGCAGAGAATATGGATGCAGAGATCCACCCGATAGAAAGATAATATCACGAATTGTTAGAAAATTTCAAACAAAAGGAAACGTTAGCAATCAACATAAGGGTAATAGCGTTAGGTGACGATCCACAAGAACTGTGCAACACGTAAATATGGTTCATGAAATTATCGCGCGCAGTCTGCAGATGTCAGTACGACGTTTGACAGCAGAAGTCGGTATTTAATGAACATCTGTGCATCGTATACTTTGTATTTAATTAAACCTTTTTCCGTACAAAATTCATTCACGAGCTTTACTGACTAAGGTTCAAGAACAAAAATGAATGGAATTCGCAACATGGATGCTAGCAAAGCTTGAAGAAGATCCTAATTTTTTTTAAATATATCCACTTCACTGATGAATGTTATGTATATTTGTCTAGGAAGATTAATGAGCAAAACTTTCGTTACTGGGGATGTTATGCTGACGCTCCGATAGAGGTTCGACGTAGTGTCGCTAAACACAACATTTGGAACGCTGTTGGGTGGTATGGTGTAGTAGGTCCCTACTTTGAGAATGAAACTGGAAAAGCAGTAAGAGTAACGCAAAATTCATATCGTCAGATGCTACGAGACTTCTACAGTGGTTTCAGGAGGATGGAGCACCTCTAAGCAGTGCTTGTGAAACTCGCAACTTTTTGATGAAGCATTTTTCAGAGCGACTAATCTCCCTTCATGAGCTAGTGGAATGGCCCCCATACTCACCTGACCTCGCACCCCCTAACTTTTTTGTGGGATTACGTAAAAAATAGGATCTATGCTACCATGTATGAGGTAATCAACAACATCCCAGCTGAGCTATTTCCAAAAATGATGTCAAACATTCGTGTAAGACTGAATAATGCGTTAGAAAAAATGTCAATTACACGAACATTACACTTAATTTATTAATTACACTTAATTACACTTAATTATACTTAATTTAGTAATTAAGATTAATAAAGTTATGTTTTATATACCTATTGCTTTTGGCTATGTGTCTAAATTCCTTTTTTTTTAGCTTAAATACAGGGGTGGGGAAACCCTCGCCCGCGGGCGAAATTTCGCCCACGAGCTAATTTCAATTCGCCCGCTTAGGTATTATTTACTAAAAATTATTTATTTACAGCCCAGCAAATAGCTTTTTAAAATACATCTTATATACAGCGTGTCCCAAAGAAATGTATACCCACTTTGTTCGATAATACCAGCTATGAGGATAATAAATATATTACTTTTTATATGTTTTTTAATAAAGAATTTTCTCCTGAATCTAAATATGTAATTATTTTTATTAAAAATTGAAAAACAAAAAAGTTACAGATGTTTAAATTATAATTATTATTTTCGAGACTTCATGTGCGATATTTTCTAATATTTTTGCACGTATACGAGATAAGTTTGAAACCGACGGCACTGTGCAAAACTTACAAAAACAACGTTCTGGAAGACGTCGAACATCTTAGATAAAGTGTCATTTAACCATGGAATTTGTAAATTTTTTGAATTAACTAATAATTACAACATTTATGCTTCAATATCAACACTAAACATAAGTATCTCAAAACAGTCGGTTAAAATATTAGAAAATATCGCACATGAAGTCTCGAAAATAATAATTATAATTTAAACATCTGTAACTTGTTTGTTCTTCAATTTTTAATAAACATAATTACATATTTAGATTCAGGAGAAAATTCTTTATTAAAAAACATATAAAAAGTAATATATTTATTATCCTCATAGCTGGTATTATCTAACAAAGTGGGTATACATTTCTTTGGGACACGCTGTATATACAGTAAGCTTAAAATTTGCCAGACGCCCGCGGAGGTGTTTATGTTATCGATTTTCGCCTTGGTACTGAAAAGTTTCCCCACCCCTGGCTTAGAACATTTATTTAGACACAGGAGCATTTTTTGGAACACCTGATATATACGAGGGCCACTCAATATATTTTGTCCCACCTTTTTTTTTTCTTTCCAAGTTTCCTTGTAAGTTCCAAAAATTTTGTGCACGAGTAGTTACATACCTTTTTTACAAGTTTTTATTTTTCCACATAGTTTCCATCCTTTTCTACGGCTTTCCTCCACCTCGAAACGAGAGCCTTTATTCCTTGCTGGTAAAAGTCCGCTGGGTTCCGCTGGAGCCGCCTCTTAACCTCCTCAACAACCTTATCGTCACTCTGAAACTTTCTTCCACGAATAGCATCCTTCATTGGCCCAAACAAATGGAAGTCTGAAGGTGCAAGATCCGGGCTGTATGGAGGGTGGGGTAACACAGTCAAGCGCATTTTCGTGATGGCCTCTCTTGTTTGCAAAGTGTTGTGTGGTCTTGCGTTATCGTGCAAAAGAAGGACGTCTTCCAGTTTTCTCTTCGGTCGAACTCGCTCTATACGTCTCTGGAGTCTCTGTAGGGTAGCAATATATGCCTCTGAGTTCATTGTTTGTTCTTTCTTCAAAATGTCCACCAGAATCACCTTTTATGTCCCACACGATGGTGGCAATAATCTTTCCTGCAGAGGGAGCTATTTTGAACTTTTTCTTGCGTGGGGAGTCTGCGTGATGCCACTCCATGGATTTGCGTTTTGTTTCAGATTCAAAGTGGTGTACCTAAGTCTCAACCCAGTCACAATTCGTGAAAGGAAGTCATTCCCTTCTGTCTCGTATCGAACCAACGACTCAGAAGCAACTTCTTTTCTTTGGGCTTTGTGATCTTCAGTCAGTTCGCGAGGAACAAACCGTGAACACACTTTTGAGTATTCCAGTTTGCTGAATTATCGTATTCACACTTCCTTCACTAATTCCTAGCTCCAGTAATAACTCCTTGTATGTGACGCGCCGATTTGATCGAATGATGCTGTTAGCACGTTGCACAGTGTGAGATGTCACAGCCGATGGCGGACGATCGCTGCGTGGCTCATCATCGAGGCTGGCTCTCCCTCTCTCCGATGATCTCACACGTTTAGACCAGCGTCCAACTGTGCTTCGATCAACAACAGCATCTCCATAAACGTTTTGTAGACGTTTGTGAATATTTCCAATTGTTTCCTTCTCTGCAGTTAAAAACTCGATAACGGCTCTCTGTTTACGACGCACATCACTATCAGACGCCATTTTCGAAACTGCGTTAACCATCGGTTTTATACAAGGGCGTTTAAAAGCGGTTTTATACAAGGAGGGGAGGTTCAAACTGGAAAAATCCGGTTATGTGAAGCGCAGAAAGTTCAAACTTACGGCCCAAAAGACATTTCAGCCTCATGGCCTCTTATTTAGCTAAGAAAAAAGGGTGGGGGAAAAATATATTGAGTGGCCCTAGTATATATATATATATATATATATATATATATATATATATATAGTGTGTGTATATAAAGACCTTGAAAGACAGATGCAGCAATTTCAAAGGTTTAAGTTCATCATTGACACTCAGTTCCCACGGCAACCAGTATTTACATTGTGAAGAAACTTTTTTTTTGAGGGGAAATTGCATGTATTTTACTAAACAATAAAAGACACTTACAGTTATTGTTTTTAAGCTAAATATCACTGTTTGCTTACAATAATAATACGCATGCATCGTTTCTTAGCATATGTTTACAAAAAAATGAGTTCCTTCAAGATGAAAATACTGGTTTCCATGGTAACTGGGCGTCGGTGTATAAGTCTTTGAAATTGTTCCATTTTTGGTCTTTTATATTTTTATTAATACGCGTATGGAGTACATGAATTATACAACCGATATATATATATATATATATATATATATATATATATATATGTTGTGTGTGTGTGTGTGTGTGTGTGTAGGGGGGGGGGGAGAGAGAGAGAGAGAGAGCAGAAAATCTACCTGGGTTCACCCCACTTTTGGACCCTCAAACTTATACACCAATGAATCACTAACAAGAACACTCCAAAATAGACATATTGTACATCCAGACCCCAAACAACGGCATATTTACAAATCTACACACACACACACACACCACACATATATATATATATATATATATATTATATATATATATATTCTTCAAGCTATCTATCTATCTATCTATTTATCTATCTATCTATCTGTCTGTCTATCTGTCTGTCTATCTGTTGTTCTATCTATTCTCTATAAATTTTCTGTGTTCGATTAATTCATACTCTTAGATAATTTTGATATTTCTCGATGAAGAAATGTCGAATATTAAAACTCAGCAATCGTATGAAAGGCGAAAGTTGTTGATAATGCAACAATCTTATCAACAATTTGTTGATAAGATGATGCAATTATTTTGTAATAAAAATTACTAAAACACTTTATTTCTTTTATTTATTTTCAATCTCGTTTATAATTTTATTTTATATTTTATTTCATTTAATTTTAAACCAATATTTTATTTTATTTTTAACCAATATTTTATTTGGTAATTTTCTCCCCCCCCCCCCCCAAAAAAAACCTGATTATTTTTCCGTGAATTTCGCGAAACCGCGAAACGTTTGAAAGTGGAATCTTCTACGGCCTGTCTGCGTAAAAGACGACCTCACTTCCAACAATAACAACAGCAGTAAAAAACGACAACAACAAAAACAATATTGACAAAAATAATTAATTATTTGGATAGTTTTTGGAATGAGAAAAATCATTAAGGAAAGAAGTGGGAGGAGCTTGCTAAACATCTTGACCAATGAGACGCCTTTATTTTTGCCAATTTGACACATTGCAACCATTACTCATCAAAGACATGGTCTGATTGGTGTTTTCGGTTTGACCAATACGCCCCCATTCTCCCCTGAACCCCTTCCACTACCCCCAGAAGGGTCCCTGCCCGTGTTTGCGGCTCAGCAAGCGATGCAACAGGGCAGGATTGCATCGTCCGCACACTGCCGTCTTCCGCCTCGCGAGATCGTGTCTGCTGACTTTTAGAGCCTTTCGGTGGAGACATGACCCCCTCCAGTCCGGTAGGCCCCATAGGTGCAGCCCCCAGGCAGCTGTAAACGAACGCTGCTCTCCGTTTACCCCTCCCTGAAAATGGGGTGCGAAGAAAATAATTACCTTAAATTAGGGGGGATGGGGGATACCTATTTATTCCTTATTACGAGGAAGAATCGTTGAGAAAATAGGTTTGGGAGAGCTGAATTCGAATGTGGGGGGTCCGGTTCGGTTCCGATCCGGTCCTATTTGGTTCCAATTCTGTTTCAGTCCGGTTTTGATCCTTGATTCGATATCTGTAGAGAAATTTTCACTGTCTTCCCTCTCTCTCTCTCTCCTCTCCTCTCTCTCTCTCTCTCTCTCTCTTTACTTTATTCGAGAATATTTTATTTATTGTTACCTCATTAAATTATGAGGAAAGCACTAAACTATTTATACCTCACTTTGGGTGGAGTATTTGTCCCTCTGCAAACCACCTCCCAAAGGCATAAAACATGTCTTAGAAGCAAATACAAAAAAAGTCTCATGGATTTTTCTTGAAAGTGTCTTTCTTTATTTAATGTTCATTCGTTTGTTTGTTTCTCTTTTGAAAGATCTTGTTGCGGAATTGATCTATATGGAGATCTATATAAAAGGGATCTATATAAACGAAAGCTATATAAAAGGGATCTATATGAAAGGGATCTATATAAAAGGGATCTATATAAACGAAAGCTATATAAAAGGGATCTATATGAAAGGGATCTATATAAAAGGGATCTATATAAACGAAAGCTATATAAAAGGGATCTATATGAAAGGGATCTATATAAAAGGGATCTATATAAAAGGGATATATATGAAAGGGATCGATATAAAGGGGATTTATATAAAAGGGATCTATACAAAAGGGATCTATACAAAAGGGATCTACATAAAAGGGATCTATACAAAAGGGATCTACATAAAAGGGATCTATACAAAAGGGATCTACAGTTTATAAAGGGATCTACATAAAAGGGATCTATACAAAAGGGATCTACAGTTTATAAAAGGGATCTATATAAAAGGAATCTATATAAAAGGGATCTATACAAAAAGGATCTATACAAAAGGGATATACACAAAAGTGATCTATATAAAAGGGATCCACATAAAAGTGATCTATATAAAAGGGATCCACATAAAAGGAACCTATATAAAAGGAATTTACAGTATATAAAAATGGATATATATATATATATATATATATATATATATATATATATATATGTATGTATGTATGTATATGTATATATATACCTTTGGTTTGGTAACCTTTGGTTAGCTTCCGCCCGAATTATTCATTCTGACGAAGGTCAAGCTTTTCACTCCACCTTAGACCTACAGTTTAACGTGGAATCCGAACCACGCCCCATCAGCAGCCCAGCGTCTTAACCACTAGGCCACCTAGGGTACCCATTTATCTACCAACCACTTTCTTTTTTATTGTGTGGAAGGATGAACAGCTGGATTTTGCTGCGCGCCGGCTGTCGTCGGGTCTCGAACCCGGGGCCGATGGATTCGTAGTCAGCGACGCTAACCATTACACCATGTGTATATATATATATAATAGAAAAGGAATAGATCATGTAGCATTCAGCCACCGTATAACCTGTGCTATGCTTCAGAACCACGCTTGTGTTCATACAGATTGAAGACGTTTAAAAACCGATATTGATCTTGTTATGATCGTTTTTATAAGAAGAATTTTTTTTAAATATGGGAGAGGTTTTTTCTATGCAGGAAGAAGGGGCCAAGGGCGAATGCCCGCAAAAATGCCCCCACCCCACTCCCTATAGAGGAAGAAGAGAGCCAAAATCAAGGTCGAGGGTTTGGGTATCTTATCGCAGTAAGATAAAAATCAGAAGGATGCTGGAAACCTTTTGCTCGAAGTTTTATCCTTTTAGGGAAGTTGTGCTATCTCCATTTACGTAGGAGAGAGTTGCTCCTTTCACTTATTTTCCTCTTATAGTTAAGTACAAACGGGACCAAAGCATTACTTTCACGGGCACGGTACACGGTCACATGCCGGGTCCCCTTGCCTCTGACTCCTGCCCCCCCCAACTTGATTTCAGACAGGTCACATATGTATAATTTTTGCATATTTTTATTAAATTAAAAGCATTACATCAAGATCAAATAGGAATTGACAAACATCATTAACAAATAAAAGCTACAAAAAAGATTTAAACCATTTTCTTAATTGGTGGCTGCTGCTGGTCCCAATTAATCCCAAAATTCCTCAAGTTCTTAATCCTTTCCTGTAGATTCTTTTTGTTGTTTGGGTAATTGTTGAGCTTCTGATGAATTTAGGTACCGTTTCTTCAAGCATTTTTACTCTATTCTAAGTAAATTTCAATCACTAACATATTTAATAACGTCTATAATTCTCAAAGTCTTTCTTACGATATATTATAAATAATATAAGTTCTTCACTGTAATTATTTTAGCTCTAGAAATCTTATTCCTTTTCGCTTCTTCTCATTGAATAATAGCGTGTTCTCTTAAAATAAACCCTGAATACTGAATGCAGTAATTCACTTACGATACAGACATCATTAATTTTTATATCCGCATTTTTAAAAACGACGGACCTATAATAATATCTGTCCTATTATGTTTGTAACTTTGATCACTTCATTTCCGAAAGTTATATCTGCGGGGGTTGTTTACTCCTACTTACAATATAAACATTCCCCATCTTTTGTGGCATCTTGGTAAAAATTATATATATATACTGTATGTGTGTGTATGTGTGTGTGTGTGTGTGTTTTCAGCTTTTTTATACATCTTAAGTTGGATTTTGTAAATTATAAATTTCCACTTGTTCCCTCCTATTAGGCCTATTTTGCAGCATTTTCAGAATTAGTTTGCACAACTTCAATGCATGTCGTCAGCAGAGAAAAGTATTGATGTACTTTGTTAATTCCATTAGCTCGTTTTGTAAAATATATATATATATATTATATATATATTATAATATATATATATATATTATATATATATATATATATATGTATATACTGTATATACTCATAACCTTCATTTTACGTGTTATAAATCCACAGTCGCATTAACTGAAAGCTCCGTCGAAATCCTTTTGTATAAACAGTAAAGTTCTATAGAAACAAATACGATATAGTGTCATCCATGTTTGTTCTCTAACTGCGATAGTCTGGACCTTCTGTATACAACATGTTGTTTTTATTTAGTTCGTTGTTCATCCTACATACCCAGCGTGGGTATTTTTCTAATTATGAGAGATGGTAACAAAGGTTACCCAAAGTAAATAAACACCTTTCAGTTTTTCAATAGTTTTTTATTTGATACCAAAAGTTAGTAAATAATAAAAGCTTTATTGAATCAATATACTTAGAATCATCTTGCTTTCCCGTTTTCCATTACTTATGTAAACATGACAACACGTTCTGGCATTCCATTGATGAGCTTTGCCATTCGTTCTTCTTGAGAACAATTATCGTGGCGTCTATTCACTTTTGTCAACCTTCTGTAAGCTTGGTAGGGATGCACAACGCTCGTTCACTCCTTTTTAGGATATCCGGTAATTCTTCTGCGTCTGAATTGTTTCCTTCATACGATAAGTATATACGTTTCGTTTTTATTTGGGTATTTATTGATGAAAATTAGTCTCTATACGAGCCTAGCTCAGCTGTTCAATGCATAATCTTACCCTGCCAACAGCGGTTATGACTTGTTCCAGTGTGAATTCATGGTCATTTGGATACCTAACTTCCTTTTTTTCTTCATACCCGAACTGGATATCGTTTACTTACTTGAAAAACTGTATTGTACAGTTCGGGCTAGCGACAGCCGATCACTGTAACATAAAATCGACAAGTTATTGTGGGTTAGATTAAGGTAGATAAGCATGGGTTAAGTTACAATATATTAGTTTACGCTAGGGTAGGTTAGGTTAAGTTAGGTTAGGTTAGTTTTTTAAAGTGTCGATGTTATGCCTTATCGACCAAATGGGTATAGGTTCGTACAGTTGATCACAAAAGTCGTAATAAATTGGGTTATACTGACCTCACGACAAAGTGTATAAAAAAAATAGTTGCTTGACGCAACCAAATTATTTGACAACCATTTCAAATGTTTAATTCAACCATGTTGAATTTATTACGATAAAAATAGGCATGGTTAGGGTAAATATCTACATGGTTGAATTAACCATTTGGAATGGCTGGCTAATAATTAACCGGTTACGTATTCTGGTTGTTATAAACAAAACATAAAATATTTCTAATGTTCTTTTTGGTTAATGAGTTATTCTCTCTCTCTCTCTCTCTCTCTCTCTCTCTCTCTCTCTCTCTCTCTCTCTCTCTCATTCCATACTTTTAAATCGCACACCGACTCTCGTATAATGCGATGGAATACTTTTCTTCTCGTAAATGAATGACCAAAATTTGCATTTAATTATACCTGCTCTGCTTCGACATCCACCTGACGCTAATTTCAGTTTTGTCATATGATTCGTCAAATATATATATATATATATATATATATATATAATATATTATATATATATATATATATATATATATATATATAGTAGAGAAAATAGATAGACGAGTGGAAAGGATATTTACTGCATATTTAACTTATACAAATTTGCTCTACAGTGTTTTTAATGGATTCTTATCATGAGCTGCTTGTAATTTCGATTTGAAATCCAAGCTATTTTTTCACCCTTCATAAATCGTCATTGGGCGCGCGTGATGCGCGAGCGTTCGGCCCACGTTTCGGCTTTTTCCTTGGAATTGACGTAAATGAGAGTTGGGAGAGTTGCGAACGCGGAAGGGGTCTTATAACAGTGTAAATTGAAGTGGAGGGTGGGAAGGCGCATGACTGAATAAGCAGAACCTAATTAAGTCATTCGCATAGAGCGATTGAATAAGATCATGGGTCAATTGTGAATCTGGATTCGTCCCGCGGTCATTGCATGCGTGAGATCGTGTCATCATGATAAAACCGATAAATACACAGTCTTATCTTCAGATACAGTACTCTCTTCTCCCTCCTTCACTGCCTGCATGAGGTGTAGTTACATCTCTCTTTTGTTTTCCGTAGAGCGACTAAAGAATTTTTATTTATTGCAGGTTTTTACAGTATTTTTACAGTTCTGAAATTTTATTAGTTTCTTCCTTATGGAAAGTGGACATATCATATTTTCTGAATATTATCATTTGTACTGGTGTCCATGTTCTCTCTCTCTCTCTCTCTCTCTCTCTCTCTCTCTCTCTCTCTCTCTCTCTCTCTAACATGTTCTCTGTCTGTCTGTCTGTCTCTCTCTCTCTCTCCCTAATTTGTACAAAACCGGGTGGCTGAATTCATTATTGGAAAGGTGTTTTTGTCGACGACTGAAAGTTTGCATGTAAGAATCGACTTAAATCTGCCCAGAGCAAATGCATTTTAAGGAAAGCTTACACACTCATTTACTCGTTTATTGCCTCTAGTCACTCAACGCGAAGAGGAGATCCGTTATTATGGCTCTGCTTCATACCGCATGTAATTTTAAGGCCTGGGTCCCCGTTGGTAAGAACGTAGAAGGCTATAGAGGACAAATAAATGAGCTTAGGATTCTATATTTCTTTTTATTCCATCTTGGAAGGTGTGATTTGAAATTTAATAATTCCGAAAATATTTTAATGAAAGCGTTAAAGCAGTTACAGGGTCGTACATAATGGTTTGTAATTTAATGGCTGAATTAAAACAAGAAAAATGGTGAGCGATAGAATGCAAAAGAATTATACACAAACATTAATGTTTCACTCTGCGTTTAGAATTAATGGTATCTTATTTTTTTATATTACAATAAATTCTATGTTTGTTTCAAACAAACTCATTATTTCTCATCTATTGTTCATTCTTTTTGGCTTTCAGTGACGGACATTTTCCGTAAAAGTGAATAAGCTCTCCCGTCATCAGCTAGAATACAACAGTATAGAGTGATACCGTCGCGGACCGCGAATGAGAACAGGACTGACATTGAGTGGAAAGTAATAATCACTCCGTGGCTGTAGTTAAAAGGGGACAAGATCGAATCCCTTTCTCTGGTATAAATTGTTCGACTCCTTACTCACAAAACCCTCTAATGCTGAAATCTTTGGCACGCGCGCGATGCCCTTGCATTTGGTGTTGTTTTGATAGAACCCAAAAACGAAACAGGAATGTATACGTGGTAATGAAGGGTCATTAACAGCTTCACAGTGCTCGAAACCCTGTTGTACATTTTCATCATACAGTACATTAATTATAAGTTGAAAACCCATTATGTAAAGTACCCTTCCATTCTGGGTTTAATATGATAATGATAATGAGATACAGGGTGAGCCAAAAGTCCCGCCTCAAAAGTATTTATTGTACAGTTATTTTTGAGGTATGACTTTTGACTCACCCTATGTGTGTGTGTGTGTGTGTATATATATGTTGTTTGTTGGAGTTCTTCCAACATTAATTTAGCTTTGGATTTTAATACATACCAATGTTTTTTTTCCTCTATAATTATATTTTATTATGTTCGAATGTCTTGTTGCTGTTAAAATCTGCAAACGCCCTATTAGTACGTCTGTTACAGCTGTTCTTTCGTGTTAGCAAGTGACAGAAACTAGGAGTACTCATGTTTTACCATATAATTCGATGCTAGTAACGTCGTGCAGCGTTAAAGATATGATAATTTACGTGGAGACCCCACTAAATTTCGGACAACGACGCATAATATTGAAAAATGTGATGGAAATCAATACAAAAGACGTCGTATTTAAAAGTATTTATTGATTTCGTTATAAAAAATGAAGGGTACAGTTTGTTGGTCTTGTCCAAAGTGACAGAAAAAATGTTCTCTGAAAAGATTGTCCAACTAGCTAGATCACTGTAGTTGCGAGTCCACCAAAGAAATGCCCGGCCAGATGGAATTCTTGCACGTTTGGTATTCGGAGAATGGAATCCATCCAAGGACCGTTTTCTGGACGGAAGCTAGAATGAGATAATTTGAATTGATAGCGAAATAGACGAAAGAATTCCGGAGGAAAATTATACAAGTCAAACTCTGGTTGCGCGCAATTACCTCTCTATATAAGAAGCTTCTCTCTCTCTCTCTCTCTCTCTCTCTCTCTCTCTCTCAACACACACACACACACACAGACGCAAATCTTAGTTCATTACAAATGGTTTCTTGTCTAAAGAACTACACCTTAAAAAAATTCTATTAATTGCTAAAATACATCATATTTAAGCAATTTATTTCTCTTTTTCCATTAAAACCTAAAATATATAAATATTTTTGGTATTTTATCTATAAAAGAATTATTATTTCGTACAATTTATTTCTTTCTGTATAACGAATAAGTTTGTCAATTAGTGGAACCAACCATATGAAGGAGAAATTCTTTGGAACCAACAATCTGTCTTCTTTCATATCCTCGACATTTCATTGGAACACCTCCACATATATATATATACACAAAAGATTTTCACTATATACAGAGTTTCTTGTTTTAAAAGTTGAAACAAAATGTTTGTGTGTGTGTGTGTGTGTTTTAAACCAACTTTAAATACTTCAATGATTCGTATTAGTGAATGAATATTCACTAATTCCACCTGCTTTTGGCTTGGGACTAAAAGAGTCGGAGCAACTGGCCCTCCTTTGCCACAATTCATCTTTAAACATTTCACGATAATAGTCTTGATATATATTTTTGTATATTCGTTAAATATCACCGTTTACGTTGAAATCTGGATTTTCTTACTCAAGATAGATGTCTGAAGTCTATTCGTGTAATATTCGGGAAATTTCTAATTTCTGAAATTTAATATCCGCAATATTTCCCGATTAATTTTTAGTAATCTTTCGGGCATTGCTCGATATTTCAGAGTATTCAGATTTTGTGCTCTCTCAGTTGAACTGTTAGTGTGGGCGTGCGAATAATGTTATGGCTCAAACAAATAACGTGTTTCATAGACGGAGGTTCGAATCTCAACCGAGTAAGACCAAAATTCCGTCATATAATGTTTTAAAATGTTTACGTCCTATTTGTCCGTTTAATATGTCATTGTAGGTTAACATATAAGAACTAAACGGCGTAAATGAAGAGTTATGACGGGTTTAATATGATAATTAATTTAATTGGCGTTTCCTCCAACAGATGGCGTCTCATGTTCAAATATTTTAGCTTGGCGGCAGTTAACTAGTTTTAAAAAGGGAACTGAATATTCTCACTTTTGAGATGTTGATTTGAGGGAGCAAAACCAGAATGAAAAGTGGATTTAGTTTCGGTCAGAAGCTCCCCCTTGGAAGACATAGCAGCCTTTCTGGCTGCTCTCTGGGGTTAAGTGTAAGATGTCATCTTCAACTTCACTAATAACAAATTCGTTATTCAGTGTAGCTTTACTTCCCTCCTTCACTAGTTTGAAAGTTGAAGACCTAACCTAAACCAGGGTTGGTTGGTTGGTTGGTTTGGTTTGGTTGGTTTACTCATTGTATCAGTTGCTCGGAGACACTAGCACTAGCGAGTGTCCTTATTTCTAAGATTTTTTCTTATTTTTTGGTCTCAAATCTTATTTATTTTTATTTGTAGTTATTTTTTAATTTTTCAATTTTTCATTTGGCTAAAATCAAGAAGCGGTCCAGGCAATATTCTCACTGAGAGGGGGTGTAGTTTTGTTTGTTCTGACTGGAGAAAAATTTCAATTTTGTTGTTATTGTTATCAGAATAAAATGTTAATGATATATTATGGATATTCTTATTTTTGGACGGAATTCTTATTTTTGGGGAGTTGAGGTTCTGAGTTTTATTTTGTAAGACTTGAGAACTCTGCTATAAACCTTTAATATGTATTCTTCCACGGAAGGCTTACGAGAGCTTAAATTGCTAAAAACCGAAGTTCGAATTAAGAAAGATTAGATTATAAGTTAATATTTTTGGTTAATGTTATTAAAGGTTTTTCGGATCACCTGAAGATCCGTCACCCAAGCCGTTTTTAGTTAGCTTTATAAGGCTAACTAACGAAAATATTACGACTTAACCTAACCAATCGTAATGGCGTACAGTTGACCTAACAGTTGGTTAGGTTAGGTCGTGATATTTTCGTTAGTTAACCTTATAAAGCTAACTAAAAAAGGCTGAGGTGACGGATCTTCAGGTGATCCGGTTTTTCATATGGGTTATATTTTCGGGTAAAATGAAAGTATTTGTGTCACGAATAATGTAATCGCGTCTCAGATATTTTCCCCGAATATTTCGTGTATAAATATCACTGGAAGAGACTGTAAACACCAACCGACCAGGGAAGTACTCCGGTGGGGACATTAGGCAGGAGACAGGGAGTGCTGGAACTCCCTACGTTTTTCATGTCACTGTCCTCCTTAGCTGATCTTTTCCCGTGTTTCATCTACCCTGTGAGCAGTCCAGCATGCTCTCAAACACACACTTCTCCTATTCCTCACTACGCATACATACATACACCTTACACATTACAGTCTTTTCCAAAATTAAAAAAAATTGCGATTTCTAATAGGGGTGTGCCGGATATCCAGCACTTTTGCACTAGCCGGTATCCGGCCGGATAGTGGCACTATCCGGCCGGATATCCGGCACTTTTAATTTTAATTAAATATCTTAGATGATGAATCCTTAATAAACATTTTATAGGTACCTACAAAGTAATAGCATTATTATTAGTATTATTATTTATTATTAGCTATATTAGTTAGTTTTAACCTCTCTATCTGCAACAATGGCGACCCAAAGAGAGAAGAAATAAGTTTAATAATCAAGGGATCCAAAGAAGTGGTTATGACAACCACCCTAACACAATAATAATAAACAGAAACTGAGAATTAAATTGATCTAATTGAGCTAAACAGATCAAAAATTTAAATACATCTGTAACATTGACATATCATGATATCACAATTATAGAAAAAATGAAGACAAGCAATCAATAGTATGGCAATATGTGTTGAAAAATAAATGAAAATAGACTTAATGTACGTATTTACGATTCACTATATTTCATATTTTTCATCAAGAAGATCAGTTCTTCAGCATTAGCTGGCAATAATTTGCTTCGGTTGTCTGCATATACCTGACCCGCTGCACTGAATAACCGTTCAGAGGCAACTGAACTTGGTGGTGCACTTAAATATTTAAGGACCATTGGTTTCAATGTTTCAAATTGATTGACATTGTTGCACCACCATTTCATTGGGTTGTCAGTCCTGTGTATGTTTGGTAGCGACAGATACTTATCTATTTCTGAAGTGTAGAAGAGCAGAGTTTTTAGCCTTTGAATGCCTATGAAGCAGAGGACACTTTGCATTGGATGAGTCTGAAGTTTGAGAAACACCGGGTAGCTGGCATGATTCGTCTGCACTGCTGCTGTCTTCTTGATCCACTGAAGTTTTTTTCACAAGTTGGTCGAAGCAAGCCCATATGTCCTCATGAGTTTCTTCAGCCAAGTTCATTGGTAAACCGACCTCTGCTACTTCTGCTTCCTCGACTTCTGCTTCAGCCCGGCTAGTAGAATGTTTCTTCTGCAGTTTTTCGTGCTCAACTAATTCTGCCACAAGCTGCTGTTTCACCCCATTGGCATCTTTCAGAAAGTGCGACTTGTAGCGGGGATCTAAAAGGGTAGCCACCGTAAAGCAGTTTTGCTCCAGGTTTACAGATTTACTGCATGTCGGTTTCATGAAACGGTCTTCCAGCGTTTCTTTCAAGTTTTGCTTGACAGTTGGATCCCACAATCTTTTTGTCTTTTTGAAAGATAAGAATGTAGTGTAGCTACTGCTGGAATTACAAAACTGATCAGTTCGCTGTCTTTACTTGCTTGTTTGGTCAATTCTTCAAATGGTTGTAGCACTCGAATAATATTTTCCACCAAACCCTAGTTATAAGCGGTGAGTGTTGGAATGTCTTGTTCTGCAGCATATGCTGTCACTACCCTGCCTTTGTTCATGCAGACGTTCTAACATGTAATATGTCGAATATGCTGAATCGTTAGTGGCTACAGACTCGGTCTTCTCTTCATGCAGTGCTTTGAACTTAATGCTAGGATGTTTACTTTGAATGTGATTCCACAATGGTTTTGTTGAATATGACCGAGGTGTTTTACCACGCACGATGTACCTCCCATTGTTTGTAACATCACATAATTTGCACTCCGCTTTATGTTCATTTTCCACACCACAGACTTTAAAATACTTCCAAATAATTGATTTTGATTTAGAAGACATAATTCACTTTTATTTCTAATATTAACGACTAGAAAGTCAATATTTTCACAATTTTTCTGAAATGAACAAGAAAACTAGTAATGTACAGCCTGGAGTAAGAAACAATAGTAAGGTTCCCTAAGACTAGGTACTAGGTAAAACGAATGAGCTTTTAACATATGCATCAGGTATTATTTGCAATACCGGATATCCGATAGGATATACGGCCGGTCATCGGATATCCGGTGATCACGATTTGCCGGATATCCGATATCCGGTTATCCGGCAAAATCACTATCCGGCACATCCATAGTTTTTAACAACCTCGGTGACTTTCATTTCGGCTCTCTCCTTTTTCCATCTACGTGAGTCGGGGAGGGCATTTTTGCGGGTATTCGCCCTTGGCCCATCCTTCCTGCATAAAAAATAATTACTCAGCGAAAAAGAGACACACAATTCACGAATATAAACTCGGGTTTTATTCGTGATATACTATCTAAGAGTGATGAACCCTTAAAGAAAATGAAGCCGTAATCCTCTCGTACGCAAAGTTTTTACAGGACCGAGTTTGCCTGAATCAGTAGAAATGTCAACATTTCCTTTTACTTCTGTATGTGCGAAAGTGTACTTTTTTCGAGACTACTATCAGCTACAAGTGTCGAAACATACACTGGACCATTTAAGGTAGCTGTAGACCAATTTATCGCGACTTTTGGAACCGAGTTTATCGCATTAAGATCAATTCCACCGGATGAATAAGACCATCAAATTAATGGGTTAGATTTTGTGTTGCTCAAAAGTTACGACATCGCGCTAAAATGAAAGCTATTTACTAAAAAAAAAAAAAAAAATTCGTTTCGATTTTGGACTAACAAAAATATACTATGTCCGAAATTATAAAGTGAAGATTTGCTAAAATTAAACTAAATAAATGATGTAAAAGATGTAATTTCAAGTTAAACTTAGTTTAGATTAAACAAAATAAGATTATATTTATTGGTTTTGACTTCATGTTGTAAATTTTAAAATAATTAATGCCAAGTAAATATATATTTATATAATGTGTTTAATGTAAACCAAATTTAGGATCACCTGAAGATCAGGGGCCCCAGCCTTCTTTAGTTAGCTTTATAAGGCTAACTAACGAAAATATCACGACCTAACCTAACCAATCGTCAAGGGCGTACAGTTGACCTAACGATTGGTTAGGTTAGGTCGTGACATTTTCGTTAGTTAGCCTTATAAGACTAACTAAAGAAGGCTGGGGTGGCCCTGATCTTCAAATGATCCCAAATTTCTTTTGAAATTACATCTTTTACATAATTTTTTAGTTTAATCTTAACAAAAATTCGTCTCATAATTTTGAACATAGTATATTTTGTCAGTCCAAAATCGAAAGGAATTCTTTTTTTTTTAGTAAATAACTTTCATTTTAGTGCAATGTCGTAACTTTTGAGGCAATACAAAATCTAACCCATTAGAAATACCTCGAAATTCGTCGTGAATTTGCGTTGGTAAACAGTTGAATTTCGTAAATTTCGATCGTTTTTTTTTCACATTTTCAAAAATGTAGAGTTTCATGGTTTTATTTGTGGTGGAATTGATCTTAATGTGATAAAATTTAGTTTAGCTTAAAATCCAAACAAATTATTTGTTTAGATTAAAAAAAAAACATTTTTTCAGGTGTGATAATTGAAAGGTACCTCGCTATAATTCAAAATACGCAAGACCTTGTAATATATGTATGCAATAAGGGCTAAATATCAGATTCACGACAATGAATTTTGCACCTTATATAATTTACACCTCAGGTAAATTATTCAATATTAAATTAGTTTAGATTAGTTTACGTTGGGGTCAGGTTAGGTTAGGTTACGTTAGGTTACGTTGGGTCAGGTTAAGTTAGGTTAGTTTATTATTTTGAACTAAAAAAAATTATTGTCGTGAATCTTAAATTTTACCGCAATAGGTTTATATATATATATATATATATATATATATATATATATATATATATATTATATATATAATTATGAAAATAGAAATTGGCACATACGTTGATACGCTGTTCCGTGTGTGCAATTAAGCCTTCTATTTTAATAGCGTGTAAATAGCACGACGGTTAACACACAAATAAACATGTATGAGAAGAGAACGCGGGGCCGGCCCCCAATTTAATCCGAGATGCGCCCGCTGTCTGCCCCTATAATTACAAAAGGATTACACTGGTCTGAGCGTGATCTCACCTAACTGATATTAACACTTTAATTATGACGTTATACGATTATCTCATTAACATGTGACGTTTTGTGACGCATTGCCCGTCTCGGTTGCCGTGGTTTTAGTTCCAGGAGGGAGACATAAGGGTTCGAACTGGTTAGTCCATTGTTGTCGAAGGACACGATTCGACCGACCTTCCAGCGAACCTCTCTGAACTGTGGAAAACGCGCGTTGATGAGATTTACATCTTACGCGGAAGATCTCCTCGGTAAGGCCTCGGTAAGGCCTTGGTTAGGCCTCGGTAAAGCCTCGGTAAGGCCTCCTTAATTATTCCTTAACGCGCCTCATACGTTATAAGTTAGATTACGACTCTTATTACAGCCATCTGCTTCAATAATCTCTTGCACTTGGTTTTACATTAAAAGAGAAAATGACGAGACACCAAACGAAATATCTTCAGTATTAAATACCTACCAAAAACGTGTTCCATAATAACTATATACACACACACACACACACACACACACACACACACACACACATATATATATATATATATATATATATATATATATATGCAAAGAAATCACAAAGCAACACGTGATCTTTTTAATAAGCAAAGCACCACAGGGAAAAGAAAAAGGAAACACGAAGTCCGAGCGCTTTCGTGATATATTCACATCTCCAGGGACAAGAGAGAAATTTCTCTCTCTATTTCTCTCTTGTCCCTGAAGATGTGAATATATCATGAAAGCGCTCGGACTTCGTGTTTCCTTTTACTTTTCCCTGTGGTTCTTTGCTTATATATATATATATATATATATATATATATATATATATATATGTATGTGTGTGTGTGTGTGTGTGTGTGTGTGTGTGTATGCATACTTACGCCTTACGTGATTTCATAGCAATTATATGCTCAGGTTTCGTAATGTCATTTTCTCAACGTGATGCTTTAACGCCAATTTTCTTAGGGTTAGGTTAGGTTAAGTTCAGTTAGGTTAGGATAGATTAAGTTCAGTTAGGTTAGGTTAAAGCGTCGATGAAATTTCCCATCGACGAAGTGTTTATAATAGGTCCCAAGTTCCTTATATCAATTTCATATCACTTACGGACCCCTTCGATAAAGCAACGAAATACATGGTTAACTATTTTCGCAAATGATTGAACCAACTTCTTCAGTGGTTACATTAAGTTTTTAACCAGAACAACGAGCGTGGTTGGTGCAATAATAGAACAGGTAGATTAACCATATAACATACTTGGGTTAATCATCTGAGTTAATCTTTTGTTTGTAAGTATTTGATTATTTTAATTAGAGATATTTCTCCGCTCTGATTATAACTGATTTTACGCAAAAAATATCATTATCTCCTTTTAAAGGAGATAAACTCCTTTTAAAAGGAGTCGAAATATGTTCATTTTTAGAAAATGAATATTGTCATTTCTTTAAAACGGTTTCAATGGTTGGTATTTTGTAAGCTATTTCGCGTTGTTAAGTGATTTTTGATGAATTCAACTGAATTGGTTATAATGTTATTAACACACGAGGTCTGTTCCTCAATACGCATCTGTTTCAGAGAGAAACACTATTATAATGTAGCTGTTCCCGTATTTTAATGGTTTCATTCTTGTATTTTAATGACTTCTGTGTTTCTCTCTCCTATTTTAATTGAGAAAAAACACAGTTTATGACCCTTATCTGTCTTTTCTTTGATTCGTTAAGGAATTTGCAGCTGCTTCATCAAGATTAACTTTAAATTACGAATGCTTCTTTTTCATTTTGGTTGAAATCACTTCCGAAACCGGAGTGAACCAGTTATTATTATAATTAATAATAAGATAATTTTAACTGGTTGATTAATATAATTCGCAGGAATTATAATAATTCATATGAATTATAATAAATGAATAAAAATTGTACAATTCATGAAATAGGTAATGTTATACCCGGTCTCCAGTCTCCAAACGTATTTTGCCCAAGTAAAAATAAATTACATTAAGGAAAAAGTCGTCCTAAAGATGGAAATAACAGATAAATACAGTCTCTAAAACTGTTTACTCATTTTAACCCCAAACTGGTGTTAAATAAACTCTGACCTATTAAATATCTTTATTATTTGAATTGTTCGGCTTCGCAAGTATTTATGTCATTGAAATTGTAAAACTAATGTATTTATTTTATTATTAATAAATTGTACTCAATTCAATATTATCAGTTCTTATTATTAATATTTGTCATATGGACTATGCCGCAGTGGTGGCGAACCTATGGCACGCGTGCCCAAATGGACACGTGATCAAATTTGCAGATTTTATACATTCGTAGAAATTGTTACCCAAAAATTCAGTATAAAATAATAGACTTAATGTTTATAATTTGGTGCAATATATATATATATATATATATATATACAGGGTGGGCGGAAAGTAGCTCCCTATTTTGGATTGGTAAAAAAATATGTATATTATTCATTTATTTCAGAAAAAATAATATGAAAAGGTAGGCATACATGGTAGGTTTTCTCTAAAATTCAATGTGGGCTCCAACTCTTTCCACCAGCTTCTGGAGCCGCCCAGGAATGGCGTCCACTGACTTTAGCAGGAACTCCGGCGGGATGGAGGACATGACTTCCCGAATTCGGTCCTCCAGTTCTTCCAATGTCCTCGGTTTGGTGCGGTAGACTTCTTCCTTTACCCACCCCCAAAGAAGAAGTCGCACGGTTACCGCTGAAAAACGGCAGAATCGTTCAGTGTAACGGTGTGGTGTGGTATGACCTCAGATCAGGTTGTGGGCCCGTTCCTTCTGCGCAACACCATGAATGCTGAGCGGTACCTTGCTATGTTGCGAAACGAGGTCTGGCCGGTTGTCAGCACATGGGAGAACATCGACGATCTGATATTTATGCAAGATGGCGCCCCTCCGCACTTCGCTCTTGTTGTCCGTGAGTGGCTGGATGCCCACTTCCCTGGGCGTTGGATGGGTCGTCGTGGTCCACATCAATGGCCAGCCAGGAGCCCCGACTTGACACCGTGCGACTTCTTTCTTTGGGGGTGGGTAAGGAAGAAGTCTACCGCACCAAACCGAGGACATTGGAAGAACTGGAGGACCGAATTCGGGAAGTCATGTCCTCCATCCCGCCGGAGTTCCTGCTAAAGTCAGTGGACGCCATTCCTGGGCGGCTCCAGAAGCTGGTGGAAAGAGTTGGAGCCCACATTGAATTTTAGAGAAAACCTACCATGTATGCCTACCTTTTCATATTATTTCTTCTGAAATAAATGGATAATATACGTATTTTTTTACCATCCAAAATAGGGAGCTACTTTCCGCCCACCCTGTATATATATATATATATATATATATATATTATATTATATATATATATATAATATAAACTGTGGTGGGCACGCGAATTTTTTTTTTATTGTTTACATGGTTTTTTTGGCACGCGACTGTAAAAGGTTCGCCACCCCTGGACTATGGTCGGTCATAAACTTTCCATAAAGAGTCCAAATTACTGCATCACCTTCTGGGTACAGTACTTCTAAAAATAGAGAGTAAAAAGAATCCCACTTATTTTCAAAACTACCGAAGTACAGGGTGTCCCGTAAGTCCCTGTAACCCCCCTCCCTTTACCCTCACCCTATTCTAGTAGGAAAAAGTTCAGCGGTAAAGGGACTTATGAGACACCCTGTATAATGCATAGTCATCTTAACTTCTTGATGGATCGAGGCTTATTTAACTCCATTTTGTTAATGAGTGAAGAAGAACAGAAAATGGCAAAGAGCTCAGGCCAACTAATCTGACCTCTTTCTCTAAATCCTGAATTATTATTACCAATACCATCGAGATTCGAACCTCCGCCCAACCTTCACATCGCTTATGGGGACACGCGGCGTTACGGACGCTGAATACTTTCAGAAGATACTATTCACTCACGACTTCGCAATCTCTGGAACACAATTTGTCTGAAAGAGATAACAAAATACACTTAAATTATATAAAATACATTTAAATACACATAAATTACCCCCGAGATGCTCAGCTTCGCAAATGTTTGCTACCCGCAATGTCCCGAGTTTCCCGGAGGTAACAAGACGCGCTCAATACAGTGTAATGCAAAGAATTAAAAAATCAACCAACCCGATTATCCAAGCTATCCATGAGTCCTGCCATTTATCCTCTAAGCTATGGAATTCTTGGTACGAAAACGTCTGTCTGTAGCTCCACTTTAATTTCGATATTACAGTATTATTTCTAATCAATTGTATATATTTCTATCCTTAGTATATGAACTGTCATTGTATTAATAATATTTGTCATATGGACTATAGTCTGCCAATGAACCTTTTCATTTCATTTCATTACGTAACAAAGGTTTCAAAATAAATTTTCGGATCACCTGAAGATCAGGGCCCCCAGCCTAAATTACCAAATGATATCTTCGTTAAAACTAACGAAAATATCACGACTTAACCTAACCAATCGTCAAGGGCGTACAGTTGACCTAACCGGGCATTCAATTTAATTTTTTATTATATATGGTACTGTAAAGCAAAAAACAGGAATACATGGGGGGCCCTGATCTTCAGGTGATCCAAATTTTCTTATTCGAAGAATACAGTTACCATTTATCGAAAAAATTTTAAGTTTTATTCTGAAGTAGGGGCCAATCCCGGACACGCAGTTTTTTGGACAAAGGGCAAAATACCCTCATAGAATAAAAATTTTAAGAGAAAATGCCAAATTAAAAAAAAAATACAATTTTATAATATATATAATATATATATATATATATATATATATATATATAATATATATATAATTATATATATATATATACAGACCGTGCATGGAACAAGGAACTCTTCTAGGAAAATTTAATTTTCCTAGAAGAGTTCCTTGTTCCATGCACGGTCTGTGTGTATCAAAAAAAAACTTAGGGAACCATTCTGAGTTCATTCCCATATATATATATATATATATATATATATATATATATATATATATATATATAATTTAAAAATATAGTAATTCATATATAATCGTATAAAATGAAATGTTCCTCTATGGCAGGGGTTCCCAACCTTTTTTTTGTATGGTTACCCCCATTATCCCAGCTCCAGTTCCATTACCCCAATCATTAGATATTATTTTTTTATAACTTCTGGATCGCGTGCCATTACCCCACAAAATAGGTGTCATTACCCCAGTGGGGTAATTTACTCCTAAGTTGGGACCCAATGCTCTAGGGGTAACTTGTAAGGAATTGAAAACTAAACAGGCGAATCAACACCCCCACACCAACGTTTTAACGTTTAATGTACAAACGTTTCGAAAGCCAAACAACGTACCTCTTCAGGGCTATGTTTAACTTATATGAAGAGCTGGTATATGCACAAAAATAGAGAGAGAGAGAGAGAGAGAGAGAGAGAGAGAGAGAGAGAGAGAGAGAGAGAGAGAGAGAGAGAGAGAGAGAGAGAAACTTCATTACCCTTAAATCCATTGTGTGTATGTATATATATATATATATATATATATATATATATATATATATATATATATATATATATTGAGAGTACCGAAAGTTTTTATTACTTGTAGTATGGAGTCCATTATATAAAATGGTCATCTATTCAATTGCCTTCTTTCTTCTTTGTTAACACTCTTTCCTAATCTTTGGAATCATCTCTTACCTCCCCCCCCCAAAACCATTCTTAATTCTTTACAACTCTTTCATAAAGGACACCAACAATGCTTCAAACATGTTTAATACATGAGAGTTTACGCAATTTTTATAATCCTGCGTGCAAACTTTGCTTCGCGGACAGTCTTACGGACCCAATTTTGTTTGTCTTTTATAGGAAGGATTTTGGCAGTCAGTTTGGGGCCATTGCGATTATCCTGTAGACTAAACGAACACACACACACACACACACACACAAAACATGTGTGTGTGTGTGTGTGTGTGTGTATATATATATAGTTTAATGAGCAGCTCATTAGATTAAAAAAGTCTTTTATATGTAAGTAATTCTTTAAAACATTTTTTACTTTGTTATATATATATATATATATATATATATATACACGCCTTCACTAGGATTCGAACCCGAAACCTCTTGAGGTTATTTTCTTATCTATTGTTAATAGTGCTTTATTATTATATTTTGTTATACGTATATTTTATTATAATTTAGTTATTTTGTTTTTTAATATATATATATATATATTATATATATATATATATATATATATATATATATATATATATATATATATTGTTTCGATGACAATAGAGCAAGTAAACGCATTTAAGTATTTGGGTCCAATTATGCAAACAATAGCGAAGTTTCTATGGCAAAGCGAAGGTGATTATAAGGAACTTCAGATTCTGTACAAGCGAAGTTAAAGACACTCATTTTCGTAGTTTCTGCACTATTATACAGGGTGATCCTCATAAAAGAGGACCCAAGAAAATATTTCATATTTCTTTTTATGCATAAATTTTTTTTTTTTTTTTTTGGGGGGGGGTCGCTTTTATGTGGTTCACCCTGTATATGGGCAGCCACTTCGAGCGAATTACAAAAAAAGGGTCTGGAAAAATTCTTAATTTGTTTTATAATAAATCTTTTGAACTACTGCGTAAGTGACCTTCAATATGCTCAGCTTCGCAAATGTTTGTTAATCACTGTGTCAAGCCTCCCGTAGGTAACAAGACGCCATCAATACAGTTTGATGTAAATAAATCCAAACCCTGCCAATCCAATTATCCGAGCTATTTATCAGTCCTGCCATATGTCATTTAAACTATAAACTTCATGGCATGAAACCGTTTGCGCGTAACTCGATTTAACATCGCCATTGCTATTTTTTCATTAATTGTATCCTTATTTTTAGTGCTATTTTCTCTAAAATTTTTAGTTTTTAATTTTTACTAAATAAAATATGGATTATATAATATTTCCGCTAAAAAAAAAATTTTTAATTTTAATTTTTAATTACATTTTTACGAAACTGAAATATTTAAAAAAAAAACTTTTTAACTCACATTCTAAACTTTACTCGTCATTCATCCATTCGAGAAAATCCTAAAAGAGTATAAAACACTTTCTAAATTTTTGCGATAGTCGATAGTCCGTTAAAACAAAAGAGGGCATTACTATTCAAGATGGCAACCATTGCCCAACATGGCACGATTACCAAAAAACATTAATCAAACGCTTTAATTGTGACACCAAACTTTCCTGCTCATGATAACCCCCTTCCAACCACCGACACATCATACCCCATACCCACCCCTACCTCCACTGGCGGATGGATGATCTGAGGGTAAAATTAGATATCTTTCGCAAGTTCATCATCAGCTTGGAAACAAAAATTTTTTGTCATCAATGTTTTCCTCGTCTGATTAACAAACATTCTTATTTCAGTCATTCAACTCGATACAACGGTATAACAATATATATATATATATATATATAACCTTACCTTACAACCTTACAAAGGTTCCACGTGATGATTTCTCATTTCGCGAAGGTCAAGCGTGTCGCCCCTCCTCTCGAGTTGGCCTGGTGAAGTAGTGAGTTGGATTCTTGCGCTCTCCACCTCGCATAGCCAGGTACGCCCGGCTCATCGGGGATTGTTCTTAGCCAGGCGTCAAGTCTTCTTTTGAAGATTTCCACTGAAACTCCCTTCGTGTTTCTTAGGTCTTTGGGCAGCTGATTAAATAGTTTTGGTCCTCTCACTACAAAACTATTTTCTTTCAGGGTTAAGGATGTTCCCTGTCTCGCCTTCAATTTGGGAATACGACACAGTCTACCGTTTCTACCTTCCACCGTTGTTTGGGGAGTTATGGGATTCAGAGTAAGATTAGGGACTAGTTTCTCCATTATTTTCCAAGTGTAAATAATGGTGTATCTCTCTCTTCTCCTTTCCAGTGAATATAGGTTTAGTTCTCGTAACCTTTCCCAGTAATTTAGTTCTTTGCACCCATTGATCTTGGCTGTGAAACTTCTTTGAATCCCCTCCAGCTGTCTAATGTCTTCTTTTTTATATGGGGATGTTAGGACCGAGCAGTATTCCAGTTTGGGTATTATCAGGGTTTTCAGTAGGGGGATCATTACATTCCTATCCCTTCGTTTAAAAGTTCTCAATATCAGACCCGTTATTCTCTTTGCTCTGTTTACTGCTATCTTATTTTGTGTTTCAAATTTTGCATCATCTGTCATTACAACCCCTAAATCTTTTGCTCTGGAATTTCTCTGGACTTCCTGTCCATTTGCCAAAAAATAAAATACTGTACACTTATTCGTGATCATGACGAAGAGTTAATCGTGATTTGGTGCAGTCTTTACAGCCACAACTCCCCTCCCGCCAGCACACCACAACGCGCCTCAGTCAGTGTCTCTCCGTGTTTCATAAAATACATATGTGCGCTTGTGGTTTCGCGTATCTTCACGCCTTGTGATGCGTACAAACTACTTAATTTTGTGTTATACTGTAATAGAATAATACTGTGTGGTGGCGCGCGAAGTGAGAGGACAGGCGATCAGTGGTGGCGGGCAGCAGCGGCTGCACCACCTACCCACCTGCGAGGTAGACTGAGTTAACCGTGAAATCTGGTTATCAGTGATCATGGACCACCCCTCAATCACGGATAACTGATTGAGTACTGTACATTGTTAATTATTTTCCAACGAACCCAGAATGGTCAAACTAACCATGCTATGATTGCACTACCATCCACAAAAATAAATATGGTTAGTACGTGGAATGATCGCATGGTTGAATAGCTATTTAGATTAGTTTTAAAAGAGGTAACAACCGTGTATTTGTTGATTGTAACCAGACAGTTTTCTCGTGTTAGGTGTGAAACGTGCTTTAGTCTTCAGACGCTGAGTTCCTCTTGGCTTTCAAGATGAATTGCAGGATACAGGAATATATTAGTAATAATTGTTTCACTTCTTTACATTGTATGAGGGAATTTAAGTTTATAACTAGTTAAGTAATTGCACGATTTATCGTCCGCACTAGCAACTACGATCATATAACAAGGAAGGCTTATAGCTTAACGTGGAGTCCGAATCACGGGTCGTTTACATCACTTGAACCACGCAGGACAGATCCAACATCGCAAAACTTCGCTGATCTAACGAGAAGGGATGTTGCGACACGGTTACGACGTAGCCCTTGATTGCTAATATGATGTTATACGTTCTTGGTCGAAAGCCTTTTTGACAGGTATAGTCGTGTTGTCCTTCCTCCAAAACGCTTCTTTGGACCGATCTAATGAGGAAAGTACAACACTCACAGAGAATTGAAGAAAGTAACATCACTGTAAACACGCATTAGGAAAAATTTTTAAAAATTGTCTAAAAATTCTTTGTGGACACTATAACACACGCGTGAGATTGAGAATAAAAAAATAAAAAAATGAGTACTATAAGTGAAGCCCCACATCAAAAACGAAAAAATATTTTTATGACTTAGTATCGCAAAGAAAATATTTTCGACTTTTGTTTTCTATTTGGGATTTTCAAAATAATAATAAATATATATATTATATATATATATATATATATATAATATAAATATAAATAACGTATTTTCAAAAATAAGAATTTTCTACCTTCTGAAACAATTTGTAAGGATGGAAAAGCTAAACCATTTTGACATGTAGCTTATGGACTCTGTCCCTTGGCGATGTTATCGTAACAAAAATATGATAGGGTCACTCCCAAATTTTCAGATTTGAAAATAATAGTAAAAAAAACCCACTGTGGGAGAAAGAGGGCAGGTATACGTAAGAGGCGGTTGTGGTGGTGGTGGGAGGAGGTTATGGTGGGTTGTGGGTATATAGGGGATTGCGAGAAGTTGTAAAGAGGGGGTATGGGGGGATTAGAATAAGATAACAGATGTAAGACGGAACGAAGTGTTTACGAGAGGTTTATGATGTGGGAAGTGAAGAGTGCAACCAAATATATTGAAGTGAGGTCAGGTCACATGACCATGCGTTGTTCTTTTAGTACTCCGAAGAAGATAAATTGAAAGATAAGAAAATAGAAGAAGAAAGAGCGGAGAAAAATTAATTACTCAAACTGGAATTGATTTTTCAGAATATAATACTGTTCTTTAATGCAATTTGGTATATATATATACATATGCGTGTGTGTGTGTGTATATATATGTGTGTGTGTGTGAAAGTAAAAATGTATAAAACACAACTGAGTTCTGTGTAGATACTAAACTGATGGACAAAGTGGGAGACAGACGTGAAAGCGTTTCGTTAACATTTGAATTATGCAATATATATATATATATACGGGTATATATATATATATATAATATATATATATATATATATATATATATATATATATATACAGTATATCCTGCATTTCATATATTCCTTCTTCTATAAGGTGCATATATCAAACCACTCGTATATCTTGCCACAAGCACAACCAACCAAATAAATGCAGGACAAACTATTTTGTTTGGCTCAAAATGTATTTATGAAGAACACCTCTTTGTCTTCAAAGATTCTTCCCATGAAGAAGTTAGATTAACAACCAAGCATTGTATAAGAACTTAACAGTCAAGGTAAGGCTTGTTAGCCACTGGAATACTAATATGCGGGTTGAGAGTCTTAACCCTTGAATGCCAGTGCGGGACCGCACACACACACAGTTACTAGTGTGGGGTCTACGTAACCCCGTAATGAAAATTACGTTTATTTGTTGAATTAAACACTTCATTGTTACTAAACAATAACAAAAGTTAACTTGTTGGATCACGTGAATGACGGGGGCCCCCCCCCAATGTATTCTTGTTTTTTGCTTTACATACCAAATATAATAATAAATTAAACTGAATGCCCGGTTAGGTTAACTGTACGCCCTTGACGATTGGTCGTGATATTTTTGTTAGTTTTAACGGAGATATCATTTGGTAATTGAGGCTGGGTCCCTGATCTTCAGGTGATCCCAAAAATTAACTCGTGTGCAATAAAAGATAGCATTTCCGGAGAAGCAAGTGTTCTTTTATTGTGATACCCACGCCATCTTTCAGTGGTTAAAGATGATTCGCTATAAAACACATCGATGATGGAATAGCGAGTTGTTCGCTAATTCTTATTTCAGTATAAAATTAATTAAATTATTATTTCTTCTTACGCATAAAACACCTGGTTTGACCCTTGTGCTTTAACGTAGAAACTGGTAGCCGACGAATTCAAGGTCCTTAACCCTTTAGCGCTCAGTGTCACTTTACAGATTTTGTACTGGATAACGCCAAACAATTTTATTCAGCCTCGGAAAAGACCTCCGGGTGGTAAAGGGTTAAAAATCTCAAAACTTTTATCACTTTGTACGGGAAATTATTCTGCACAACTTATCACTGATGGACTAAATATTTCTGAAGCCACAACAGTTAGTCTAAACTATACAATAGTCTAAACTGTAGTCTAAACTATACAATAGTCTAAACTATAGTCTAAACTATACAATAGTCTAAACTATAGTCTAAACTATACAATAGTCTAAACTATAGTCTAAACTATACAATAGTCTAAACTATAGTCTAAACTATACAATAGTCTAAACTATAGTCTAAACTATACAATAGTCTAAACTATAGTCTAAACTATACAATAGTCTAAACTATAGTCTAAACTATACAATAGTCTAAACTATAGTCTAAACTATACAATAGTCTAAACTATAGTCTAAACTATACAATAGTCTAAACTATAGTCTAAACTATACAATAGTCTAAACTATAGTCTAAACTATAATAGTCTAAACTATAGTCTAAACTATAGTCTAAACTATACAATAGTCTAAACTATAGTCTAAACTATACAATAGTCTAAACTATAGTCTAAACTATACAATAGTCTAAACTATAGTCTAAACTATACAATAGTCTAAACTATAGTCTAAACTATACAATAGTCTAAACTATAGTCTAAACTATACAATAGTCTAAACTATAGTAAACTATACAATAGTCTAAACTATAGTCTAAACTATACAATAGTCTAAACTATAGTCTAAAACTATACAATAGTCTAAACTATAGTCTAAACTATACAATAGTCTAAACTATAGTCTAAAGTCTAAACTATAGTCTAAACTATACAATAGTCTAAAGTCTAAACTATAGTCTAAACTAGGATCTTTTCCAGTTTGTGTACCGTTTTTCATATAATTTATTTTTGATTGGTCATACAACCGCCGTCGATTATAACAACTTTTTAAGAGAGGTAAGTTCTTGATAACCTAACCTAACGTAACCTAACCTAACCTAACCTTCTGTTTTACTCTATGCTGTGCCTAACAGAAGCAAAGAAACACTAGAAAGTTGCATAAAAGCCAACATTCTGCCTGGATCTACTATTATTAGTGATATGTGGAAATCTTACGATCAAATTGATAAAATCCCACATTATAACTCGTCACTACACTATAAATCACAGTGAAAATTTTGTCGATCCAGCGACCGGTGCCCACACTCAGCAGATAGAGAGCATGTAATGTACTGTAGAAAACGGTACATAAACTGGAAAACGTCCATAAACTATAGTCTAAACTATACAATAATCTAAAGTCTAAACTATAGTCTAAACTATAGTCTAAACTATACAATAGTCTAAACTATAGTGTAAACTATACAATAGTCTAAACTATAGTCTAAACTATACAATAGTTTAAACTATTGTATAAACTGTATACAGTTACGTCATCTCCCACTGCCTAAAATTCAATTTCATTTTGAGCAAATATCTGTTTAAAAGATGGGAATTTTAAACCCAAAAATAAATTTCAGTTCCTGTCTTCCCCAATTTTGTTTCTCCTCTAAATACGAAACATAGAAATAGTCAAAGATTGCATATTTTATATTTTAGTATTTAGATAAAATTAAAAAAAGCTCCTTCACAAATTAGAAGTCTTCGTATTAAAGCCAGTGTTGATTCTAGAATTTGCAAATGACCTCCTTAATCACCGCACGCGCGTGTTTTCCAAAATTCTCCTTTTTTTTTTTTTTAAACAAAATAGTTTCGTAAACAGCCTTATATACTACACTCAATTAAATGGAAAGGATGAAAAAGAACAAAGCAAAATGGCGAGCTTTCGGCCTACCTGTACAAAAAAAAACCAAAAAATCCAACGAATATAATAAAAAATAAGTAAATAACACCAAAAACTAGGTGGAGTCATTTCATTCAGGCTCATTAAACATTAAATTCAGATGACAAACCCTATTTGCGACCCCAATTAAGGGGTTACAGAGTCTGTATTTCCCTCGGAAAAAAGGGTCAGAGATGGGGTAGTTCCACACTTAGGTTTGGTGAGCGTGTAGCATGTCAGACCCTATCTAAACAGGCTATTGAATATGCTAAGTAAAAGCCTATTTAGTGTAATAACGAGCTAAGGGCAGAGAAATTTATGTTTGCTCAGGATGTCACAAGACTAAATGGGCTGTGAACTCTAACGCATCTTTTAACTCCTTTGGCTGTCTTTATATATATATATATATATATAGTGTGTGTATATTGCCAAATGTATTGTTCTGTTGTCTAAAATTCGTTTACAATGGTTGGATGTGTTTATACATAAACTCAATTTAACTTTATTTTTAATAATAACTTTATTTTTAATAATAAATACTTACACACTTCTTGCTCTCCTTAATTTATATTCCATGGCTTATTAACTCGTGTGGTTTGGTATATTTGCTTAAGCAAGAAGATCCATAATTAATAATTCAAATTTTAAAATTGAGTAATTTGAAATTTTTACGCCTGCTTCGTCCATATGAATAGCAAATGAAAATTTTTACACTGATAAAAGATTTTATATGAGAACGATACACAATTTAAATCTTGTCTGTCTGAATAAACTTGACCAACAATTTTTAAATTAATTTGACTCCCTAAAGGGCAACGCAGAAATATCTCAGTGGGTAGTCCTGTCTTCCATCAAATGAAATCAAGTTTTGAAATCGCCATTGTAAACGTCATTTCAATTGGTTATGGGCGCCATCATCAGCGGGATAAGTCATTATCGTAGCAAGGGGCTGAAAATTATCGCATTTGAGTAGAGAGAAGCCTAGGCTTGTTGACATGTATCCGAACTTGGGGTGGCTATCTTAAAATGTCATCTTTGAAAGTGTTTTGATATGTTTTGTAATGGGAAATAGGTTTAATGGTTTATAGCTATAGATGTAGCTTTACTGAAGCGAAACTATATTTATTTTTTATTAAAAACACATCGTCGTCATATCGCGGTATAATGATTTTGAATGTTTTTAAAAAGGAGAATTTTTTTTCTTTCCCCTCGAGATAGTAAATTGAAACTGTAGGGAACTCATTTTGGACTGAGACTTTTTCACTTAGAAAAATATTTAGCTGTTAGTACACGAGATTCTCGCTCCACTCTGCTAATAAGTTTTCCTCGCAGACATTCTGTTACTGTTCTTAAAATCACTTCTGCCACACATACACCAACCACATTTCTATTGGATTCACTGAGAAGAATTTTGCCCTTCAGAGTAGAGAAATAATGATTACGCATAGGGAGTTAAGGCGGGGGTCAGCTATCAGTTTTAGTTTATTTCATTAATAAAAGTATATATAGAGTTTGACTGACGGTAATTATACGTTCGTGTTTGCTAGGGATAACGTACATTTCTGGAAAAAAGTTCTCCAAGAATATTAAAATTTCTATAAAGCAGAACAAAAAATTACTAATTGGTAATAATTTGTCTTTCTTTGGGTATTTTATTCTTTATGACGACAGTAATGAAGAGTGAAGAATGGAAGATAATCAGTATAAAAATTTGGTTAACCTTCTTTATTAGAGGACAAGGGTGGAGGATTGGACCTCACTATAGGATGAATAGGGATTTGTAAATATTTTGTAAATATTATTATTATTATTATTATTATTATTATTATTATTATATAGATAAAAGCATTATTTTAAAATTCGTCGGAAATTAAATTTAAAAAAAAGATCCAAAAGTTACTAATTAGTAATTTTGGGGTCTTTCTGAACTTGTTTCCCGCACGTGCGTACCTGAAACTAACCTTCAAAAACTGTGTATTCTTGTAAATAATAGTTCAGAAAGATTAGTTTAGTGAACTTCTAGGACGCACATACATACACACATACACACAAACGTGAAGAATACACGAGCCTCCCAACATAAGAATGTTTTGGCGATTTTCCTTACAAGCACGTAAATTAGTGGTGCCAAGGTGCGAAGATCAATTCTCGGTTAATTCAAAGACAGAAATTGGATGATATTTACACGTACAGTACATCGTCAATTACTCCTCATGATCAGTAAAAGTAGGAGCTTTGCCGTCGCTACATGATGACTAAAATGCAAATGTGTATAGGAAAAGTTTTATGTGAGAATCTACGTAACTGAAACATACTGTATTTATGACATATTTTCTCAGCTTCCCAAAGGAACGTGTCTCCATTTTGAGATCCGTTGTTCTAAATCAGTGAAAAGGAAAAATGCAGGAAACTTCCCGTTTTCTTTAAAAGTCTGTAAGGAAACTTCACAAACTTTTAAGGTTAAACTTATTAAAGTTATAAAAGGTTATTCAAAAAAATAATCCCCAATGGACGACTACTCAGTGTTTTTCTGACATAATACTCGCGAATGGTAAACCTCCAAAGCCGTGTGTCACCTGGCGAGTAACTCACGACATTTCCAGTGAGGGGAACTCTCGGGAACGCGTCCATTTGCGAGAAAAATAGCGCCAGTTGAGGCATGCGAGCTACTGTCGTGAGAATTTTGTTTAGTGCTCGTAGACAGTACTCGCAGGGATGTGTCCACGTAACTAGGCTAGTTTTGCGAATTGACAGTAAGAAAATTGCGCGAAACTGATTACAAATTAAACTTTTCATCTTACTCCCACTTAACCCTCTAACGCCGACTGGGTCGAATACGTACCGTTTCAAATGCACGCATTTAGACTTAACCCTACAAAAACGTTCGGCGTTAAAGGGTTAAGCTACAACTAAAATGTGTATTGGGCATTGACTGAATGATATATATATATATATATATATATATATAATATAGTGCATGCGCCTCGGTGGTGTAGTGGTTACCGTCGCTGACTACGAATCCATCGGCCCCGGGTTCGAGACCCGGTGACGGCAGGCGGCGCTCAGCAAAACCCAGCTGTTCATCCTTCCACACAAAAGAAAGTGGTTGATAGATAAATGGGTACCCTGGGTGGCCTAGTAGTTAAGACGCTGGGTTGCTGGTAGGGCGTGGTTCGGATTCCACGTAAAACTGTAGGTCTAAGGTGGAGTGAAAAGCTTGATCTTCGTCAGAATGAAAAATTCGGGCGAAAGCTAACCAAAGGTTACCAAAGGTATATATATATATATATATATATATAATAATAATAATAGTAACACCCTCGACCCCCGAGGGGGGGGGGGTAAGAGGGTCGAGTGTATTACTAAAACTTTCCTTGCCTCTTCCTTAATGTGTATATTGTGCAGATTACCCTAGCCGTTTATATATATATATATATATATATATATATATATATGTAGTGATTCCAAAGTGCTGCCTCAAAAATAACTATTATAAGTACCTTTGAGGCAGGACTTTTGAATCACCCTGTATATTAAAATGAGAATCAGTATAAGATGTTTCGGTACACTCAATTTTTATAGAAAAACTCTCAAGAACTGGCGAGGAATTCGAACCGGGTTTGGAAAACGCAAGTTGTTCCTGCGAGTCACTCGCAGCCAGCCCGTGTCCACTCGGAAGGTTTCGCGCGCGATTTTGTTTTGTTGCGAGTTGAACCAAAGTCTCCCCTGCAAGTCCTCTCGCAGTCCTATGTTCACTGGCGAGTTTACTCTCAGACAGTAAAACTCACGCGATTTTACTCGCCAGCGGACACGTGTACGTCTTTATTATGACGACACAATGAGAATATGACGTCACATTACCGTCGGAAAAGGGACAACTATTTATAGACGTCATACAACAGCCGTCATACTAAATACTGAAACCATGTTTGTACTATATCGACGTTATTACTGAAATTCGCGCATCACAACGACAGTATGAGGACGCAAAGACGTCAGTACGACATAAATATAAGTCGCTTTCTACAAACGGCAATATGACGTCAAGCTGCTATCATTTGTTTTAAAAGAGTGTAGATAAAATCCTAAGAGTTTAGTGTCTGTTTAGGGATATATATATATTATATATATATATATATATATATATATATATATTATATATATATATATATATATATATACTCTGAAATAAAACTTAAATTAGTTTTCTTTGCTCCTTCAGCCTTGTGTCTATTGTTTGTAAAAAGAAGAATAGCTGGTCTTATTTCAAGAATCAAGGCCACGGTGAAATTCCTGTACGAGCGTGCTCTGAGCTAGAAGGATGTCTTCTCAACGTGATATCAGACGAATTTTTAGGGTTAGGTTAGGTTAGGTAGGTTAGCTTTATATTAGATTAAGTTAGGTTAGGTTAGGTAAGTTAGCTTTATATTAGATTAAGTTAGGTTAATTTGTTAGTTAATTAGAGTGTCGACAGAATAGTCAGTTAAGGATGTGTCTACATAGGTTCCTAAGTAGACACCGAATGAAGACACTGAATGAAGTAGACACCGAAAAAGACACCGAATAAAAACACCGAATGACGTAGACACTGAATGAAGTAGACACCGAATAAAGACACCGAATGAAGTAGACACCGAAAAAGACACCGAATAAAAACACCGAATGAAGTAGACACTGAATGAAGTAGACACCGAATAAAGACACCGAATGAAGTAGACACTGAATGAAGTAGACACCGAATAAAGACACCGAATGAAGTAGACATAGAATGAAGCTCTAAAAATAAAGAGGAGAAACTTCTTAATTAACAAATATTTTAAGAAGAATGGAAAAGCCTCATTTTCGCACATTAACCCATTCGTACCCAAAAGTCTTTTCAGAGACTGAATAAAATTGTCTGGCGTTAGCCAGAACAAAATCAGTAAAGTAACGCTGGGCACCAATGGGTTAAGAAACGAATAACGTACAAAGGTCCTCAATTGCACATGTAAATGGAAGATGCATACGACAGGGCCATAATAATCCACCGCACCGGATGTCACTCTTTCACAAATGTATCTGCACGAGATGTAAAGATGTATTTAGGGAGAGAATACAACATCAGTGGTACGGCCTATCTCTTAATATATATATATATTGTCGGAGATCAAACATGCATTACTGTTTTAGTGCCTTCTGACGAAGGGAACATCGGCTGTAAAATATTACCAAAATCCTATACTACTAATGACTACCCCAAGGCACATACCGTTTACCCTAGTGTTTATATACATACTTAATAATGCTCCTAAGAGAGAGGAGTACAATGTATAATCCTACTTCGCTCTCAATATGTCTTATATTTTTTTCTTTCACGCGTGAAACATGTCTGAAACGCGATCTAAGAGTATTATTTACATCACTGGCGAACCACTTGAAAGGTAGAACCATACTGCTCTTTGGTTTGAATTTTATTTTATAGTGATCTCATACAGTGAAAGTTCGATCACACGGAGGCACTCTTGAATATATTTCAATTTATTTTGTATTTTCTTTTGTGATGTTTTATGTACCAATTAACCTTTCAACCTTTCCAATATTCCGTGCAATGATTCCTCATTTCACGAAGGTCAAGTTTGTCGCCCCTCCTCTCGAGTTGGACTGGTGAAGTAGAGAGTTGGTTTATTGTACTCTACCTGACATAAGCAGGTACGCCTGGCTCATCTATATATATATATATCAGGCAATTTAATGAAAAAATGAGTGGGAATCAATGGGGCTCGAATCTGCGTTAAAAAGATATTGGAAACCACTGCTTTTACCCAACGAGCCATCCCGTACTCTAAAAAGAGACCGTTTAAACTTCGTAGTGTTTGACCATATTTCACAATATTGTTTCGTTTTCATAAGACACGTAAACGCTTTCAACGCACTGCACCAATTTTGAACGGTTTTATTTTAGAGTCCGGGATGGCTCTTTGGGTCAAGGCAGTGGCTTCTGACACTTTGTGCGGAGGGCTCGAATCCCACTGGTTCTCAGTTTTTCTTTATTTGTTCTTTAACAATTCTCATCCTAAAAAAGTGCGGTTACTGGGTTGAAGGCATATATAGACCTTGGTAATAATAGGTTAAATACACACGAAAGCGCTCGGCCGATAGTATTATTCCTTACCTCTTGCAGCTTTTAGTATTATATATATATATATAAAGTATAAGGCCTTAAGTATATAAGACTCCGCTGTACAAGTATTGAGTCTAAGCCTATAAATGTGGTTCATGATTG
Organism: Bathynomus jamesi; assembly: GCA_023014485.1. NCBI lineage: Eukaryota > Metazoa > Arthropoda > Malacostraca > Isopoda > Cirolanidae > Bathynomus > Bathynomus jamesi. The sequence continues at coordinate 694,682 of JAJOZX010001576.1, read as the reverse complement.
CGTGGAAAGCAAATGCATAAGAACGACGAGGAGATTTTCCGCCACTTAAACAATACCTGATTTGAAAAGGGAAGAAAGAGTAGAGGAATAAGACCCCTTCCGGAGTGTTTATTAAGGGCCAGCGGGTGGGGGTGTCATAGGTCGGGGCTCCTGCTGGGGTGGCTGATTCAAAGGGCATGGTGGCGAGATGGATTGGGGCTCCTGCTCTGATCGTCTGCGGGAGGCTGTGGTCGATTTTCTTTTCTCGCTTTTACGTGGGTTTTGTTCCAAATGTAAACAACACTGAAGCTGAATCGAATCGAAGGAGGACCCTTAAAAGTACTTTTTTACCTTCAACAACTGTTCTTAAACACTAAAAAATGTAATTTTTATCTCTGAGTACTTTTATAATTGGAACACGTAACTTCATTTATCTAAATATTTCAAGATCTTCGCCAAAGAAATGCGCACGTCTTTGTATTTCTTTCAAAACTTGCAAAAGAAAATTGAAAAATATTGATAAGCCAATATTCTGTATACAATATGACATAAAAGATAAATAATAGTACAGGAATAGTGTCTGTCTTTTCTCTGTCGTTAAAATAAGAGAGAGAGAGAGAGAGAGAGAGAGAGAGAGAGAGAGAGAGAGACCTTAAAGAATAGTATGATATCAAATTTAGGGATCAATAATAAAAAATCACGTAGGACGTGTTAGTGCCACAAATTTAAAATCTGTATACTGGTACTTTGCAGTAAGATACTGTATTGGACTAAAGATATCTACAGACATTCTAAAAGTATAAAGACAACCAAAAGAATGTTTTTGAAAATACTAAAAAAAAAATTGAGATCTGAAATTATTACTGTTTCATAGAGCGTTTATTAAAAATGGTGTTTTCCATAAAAATCGCGACATACTACAGTCTGAAGACTTTATCCTGGGGCAGTGGTTCCCAAACCCATGGTCGCGACCCAAGTGAGGGCTCGGGAAGGTGTTCCTGAGGGTCGCGAGACGGAAATTCTCAACGACTGATTCAATCAAACTATATGAATATAAACACAACGTATCAAAATGATTGGTCATTAACTGCATGTACCAGCGTTTAGGGTCGCCAGGCCAGGACAATATTGTATTCAGGGTCGCCACCATAAAAGTTTGGGAACCACTGTCCTAGGGCCTAGTTAAAACGGAAATCAAACAAACGTCCATATAAGCAAAGATGGTAAAATAATAGATATAATTAATTAAACTAACATGTCTTAACTCTTTGAAGCTTAAAAGGTTATTAACCGCTAACACCTGCCTTGAAATCATTATAATTTTACATTCAGGTGTTGAAGAAACCTTTTTCTCTAGAATCATTTTTATAAGGGAGAAACAACTACAAAAATTCATGTTTAATCGTGACTATGAGTCGACTAATAAAATGCGAGACGATAGCTCTCCTTGCTGCACACTTTAGAGAGAGCTCAGTATTTCACTAGCCATTTCGTTTGGTGCTAAACATCTCATATACCAAAATACTCTTTCAGACAATTATTTCATCATTTTTAATGTTTCGCACGATACGAAATATGTGCCTACGATCCAACTCCTTTTAAAGGAGTAGTTCCCAATCTTCTTCCGCGTGGCTCAAGGCACTCCAATGCCATCTGTTTTTCTTTCGTTGCACCCCTAGGATTTTCGTCTCCCACTGTTCAACATCCAGTTGTAATTTCCACGGCGGAGGCACTTCAGGAAACACTGCTTCAGAACGACAATTATATATTCTTGGAGATTCATCCTGCAGAAGGAACAAGGAGTCAACGAGACTCTAATTACGGAGTGCGAAGTGGAAATTGAAACAGGAAAAAGTGGAGAAAGAACTTCGTAATCCGATGGTCATCCGCCATCAACTACCATCTCTCTCTCTCTCTCTCTCTCTCTCTCTCTCTCGCTCTCTCTCTCTCATTCCTCGTTTACTGCGCCGTTGTTACACATTAACAGTGGTACGGCAAGCCAGAGTCCGCGACTCAGTGGGCATCCATCCCAATTTCCCTGTGAACGAAATGAAAACACTGAAGGTGGGGGTTTCGTCTGTTGATATTACTGGTAATAATAATCTGAGAGTTGGCGCAATGGACAGAATTAGTTGGCCTGATCAATATGCCAGTTTCTGCCCCTCGTCAGTGACCATTAGTACGGAACATACACTAATCCACTGATTTTACGCAGTTACACTAAAAATACATTTATTTTAACGTCACCTTATTTTTATTTAACTTCCGGCATAACAAAACGGCTCTTAAGTTACGTTATGATATTTATTACGGCTTAATTTTGGAGAAGCTTTTATTACTTATTAAAAGAATACAAAATTTGAGGGCACTTTTGTTATCCCTTAACTTTAATTAAGGCATAAGAAATTTGTCCTTAAATTAAAGTAAGGTAATAACCCTGACTTACTTTCGTGGCTGACGAAAGCGATCCCAACGTTAATTCATATAAAAATTTAGTTTCAGGGAAGTTTTTATTGCGCCTTAAGAATTACATGAAAACATATATTATATTATTATTTTAGTTGTCTCATGCATTTGTTTGTGTTTGCACCCCAAGAAGGTTAGGAAATAAAGATGATTTCATGAGAACCAATCGCGGTCCAAGTACAGGGTGTCCATAAGTTGTCTTTACAAAGCCAATTTAATTTGAATTGAATTTGTAAAGATGTGGACACCCTGTATTTACGAGGAAGCAAATTATTTTCCCAATTTAAAACTGGATATAAAATACTCGATTTAATAGTAATTGAACCTAGTTAGACAAATCAGAACATTGAAGAAACTAGTTCAAACTACTGACAGAACCAAATTTAATGGAAAGAAAATTAACTAAATGTACATAAAAACTCCGAGTAATTTGAGAAGGCACGCAAGAATCTCGTAGAATCGTAGAATATTCGCAGGAACTTGAGTATTCTTAAAATCTAATTCATACTCTCGCAGCGAAACCTGAGTAAATTATTTTTGTCTGTCTTTTTAGCATGTTTTGCCCCCATAAAACTATTTAGAATTGAATACATTATCATCCAACATACTTTTGTTTACGACGCAGGTTTACTGTACTCCTTAGATTTCGTCTTTGGATACTTCAGGCAATTGGGGGAATTATAATGTAAGGCATCTAATTAACTTATGTTAATAAGCCGAAATTTATGATAATTTCCCTGTTAAAGTCTTAAATTAACGAAGATTATCTATTTATAATTAATTTACGACCAAAAAATGCATTATGTATTTATTTAATTTGTGGCTTTTCATTATATCTGTAAACCTTAATCCAGACAGTTGACAGGTAAGCTACAGTGGTTTGTATCGCATTTTGTACTTATGACCGTAACTTACATGTTAAAATTTTTAAAACAATCATTACTAATTAGCGTTTTGTTTTTTTTAATTTATGAATTCTAGAAAGTTTGTTGTTAATTTAACAACTGATAAAGTATTTTTTCAAATTTGAAATTTAACGGAAATTTTTTTTAAGTAAAATTTCCTCTTGAAAGTATTAATGTATGTATAGTGATTCTTTCGCCTTTTCTTTCTAGTCCATGAATCTACTTTACAAAGGATACGAAACAGCAACAAACCGGTTGGTCCCTACGAGGCTGGCTGTTTAAGAAAGAAAGTTAAAAGGAATAAGGAAATTTAAAGGAAGTAAAGGATATAACTAGTACTAGTGGTAGCTCTTTAACTATGAAGGAAAATTGTCCTTATTTTTATGGAAATCTCGAATCACCTCAAAATCAGGGCCCCCCAGCCTCAATTACCAAATGATATCTTCGTTAAAACTAACGAAAACATCACGACTTAACCTAACCAATCGTCAAAGGCGTACAGTTGACCTAACCGGGCATTCAATTTAATTTATTATTATATTTGCTACTGTAAAGCAAAAAACAAGAATATATGGGGGACCCTGATCTTCAGGTGATCCGAAATCTTCCTTAATACTGAACTAAACAAGAGTTACAACATGAATTAATATGATTGGTCTGCAGTATTTTTGCATAAATTCTTGCCCATGCGCTCATCATCAAATGGTCAATGTGCAATTTCGGAGAAAAAGTTTGCCTGGAAGCATAAGTTTTCTAAAAAGCACAAAATAATTACTAATTGGTAATAATCTGTTTTTGTTTAAATATTTTACTCTTTCGGGTGACAGTAATAAGTTATTTTAAAAAAAATATCCGGTACTTTTGCATTATCCTCCAACACTAATTTTTTTTATGCATCGTAAATTAGAAGGTTCACAAATTCTGAAATAAAAAAAGGAAAATGATATAAGTGTTGGGAGCAAAATATTCTGAAATTACATCATTAGTTATATGAATAAATATTCTTAACCTAACCTAACCTAACCTAACTTGAAGCCGGCTAACTACGGCTAACGGCTGCGGCGGGCTGTTTTTAACCTAACCTAACCTAACCAAACCAAACCTAACCTAACCTAATCCCAACACTAATTTTTTTTATAATGGAAGGAAAATAAAGTACCATAACCAAAACCAAACCAACATTATATAAAAAATTAGTGTTGGGAGGATAATGCAAAAGAACCAAATATCCTTACTAATTTAGGTTTTTTTTATGCAATTTAGAAATATTATGTTTCTAGGTGAACCTTTTTTCCGAAACTGTACTAGCAACAGAGGAAGTTCATTCTCTGAATGTCCAAATGGATGACAAAATCAACAGCAATTTTCTCCAATGATTTCTCTGTCTCCTAGGTAAGTTCCACTCCTTTTGGGGGAATATCAGCCTAAAGAGTGTGTCCATTTCACTGAGAGTGAAAGGATTTTTTTAAATTAACAGAAATAATACTTAGAAATTTGTGCAAATTACGTCAGTTGGTGACAAGATGCAGAAGTAATCTGTCGATATAATAATGTTTCTGGATAAATCAAACCATTTTTTTTTCTACCAAAATATATATATACAGTACATTGTAGGGTGGAGCGAAAACTACTTTTTTTCTAGTATGAAGTTCTAATAGTGATTAAAGGTGTTGCATTTAGTGGACGATATATACCTGCCAAAATATGAGTTAATTTGTTTATTATTTTCAGCTGCCACAGGGGGCTAAAGTTAACACAATTTTGGGTAAAAAGGAAAAAAATGCTTCTATTTTAGGTTTATCAAACTATTATAAAATTTTATCTTAGAATTATCTAATAGTTTGATTAAGATTCGTAAATGATAAGAATTCGTTTTGTAAAAATGCCTTTTCATATGCTTAATATCTTCAGCTGCCACAAGAGGGCTGAAGTTAACTTAAAAATGACAATTAAGTATGATTCTGTATTTACTTGAAAAAGGGAACAGTAATAAATTAGGATGTCTCTCCTCCTTTATACTGGCTTGAGACAGTTAAGAAACGTTATTTCGTGCCTTAGCGGAGTTACCACCCTTTCCCCAACCAACCTCCCTCTAGAAAGGGTTCTTGCTGAAGACTATTTAGTAATTTGCTTTTGTGTCAAATTTTGGCTGTTTTTTCCTTGATTCTAATGTAGCACGAATCCAACCGTCTCTGTTTGTAGGTCCGCAGACTGATCCAGCAGCGTCTGTAACGAGCTTGACGCATTTCTCTATGGCTTGTGTATGACATGGAAACTGAAATAATTCTGAATGAAGAGTAGTACCATGTTTGATGCATGATTCAATATCATCAAGAGAAACTCCTTTGGTTATCGGTGGTTCTGCTATCTGAAAATCTTGCCACATAATGAGATCTGTATAGTCTTTGGCATAAAAATTTATTTCTGGCACCTTAAAATACCTGATAACATCTGTTTCTTGAATGCATGCCCTTGCTTTTATGATACGCCTAAATCCCAACTGACGCACATGCTCCCTTTCATCAGCTATCATTGCAATGAGAATGTTTTCTTGATTTGCGTAATATGCATTTCGCTGAATGACTGAGTCATGTACTCTCTATGCCACATATGTTTAGCACCATATTGGCATAATGGTTTACGCTTTATCTGAAACCACATTGGTGCGTATACCCTAACAATGAAAGTAGCTAATTCTTGTAAATTGCCTGAAGGATTCTCTGTGCTTGCATATAACCGCAAAGTCCTGTTTGCTGTGGTGAGCCACCTTGAATGTGATATATTGCCTGGACTCTTATGACTAAGACTCTTTGAGAATGTTCCACTTGATATAGCCTTGTGAATTTCAAGAAGGTATTTCTGGTCAGTACTTATGTCATCTACATCAACTTCACACATGTCTTCTTGAATTTCAATGGGTTTGAAGTTAACTATGGGAAGCTTTTTACAATCTGAAAGTGCTCGGCCAATTTCTCCTGAAAATGCTCTTGGTCCGGTAGTGGTACCATCCAAGTGATGAAACAGATGGCGCAATGGAAGTTCATTAAGGTGTAAAAGGCATATCAGCCACTGCAATGGCTTATTAAAGGCTTCTTCCAGTAATCTTATTGTGCCTCCAATACTACCAGTGTTAACCACTGTCGAATCACAGCCAACTGCAACAATGTTCCCTATATCAACATTCCTTTCTTTCAAGCAATTCACTAGCGCTGTGCAAATGTATTTAGCTTTGCCACTGGAAGGTGTCACATGTGCAAAGTACAGAGAGTGTGGTTCAGATATTATGCTGATATGCTCTTCGCGTTTGGTTCTTTGGTGGTTAGAGCCATCACTCTCCTGGACTTGAATCATTGTTTTATCCTTTCTGCCATCAAAGTATAATCCCCGCATGGTTTTTGGCTCTCCTATCTGTTGTAGTTCCTTTCTCTGTTTTTGTCTTTCACGTCTTAGCTTACTTCTGTCTATAATATTCCCTTTGTCTTCGGGAGTAACAATTTTAAGATCTGCCAATACTGCAGAAGCAATAGCAGCCCCAGCTCTGTCCGACATTTTAAATCTATCACAACTAATTGCTAATGAAGGCAGTGGCTCACGCATCTGTTGTTCTGATATTACATATTGAGTCGAGGTTGTATCTTCCTCATTATCTTCAGATATCTCTTCTAGTTGTTGAAGTTCACTTGTCTCTGTTTCGATTTGTAAGTTGGACGTATTGGTTATAGCAGCACTAGTTGTTTGTGAGGATTCCAGACGTGCTTTTTCCATTTCCTTTCGATGTTCTCTTGCTTGTAATCGTCTTGTGTGTGCTATGTCAATGCTTCCTATCACCATTATTCTGCGTGTTCGTTGGTCATTTAAAAAATCCTGCTCTTTTGGAGGGACTTTCTTACTCTTTTCACATGAGCATCTCCTAAACTCCTTACATTTGCAGGTGCAGATGTCAAACAAAGTGCATTTTGAAGAGTTTTCAAATTCTTCAAGCTGATTTTTGTACTTAGGCTGATCCTTGCGTGACTTGTATGGCTTTAATAAGGACCTGTATTTATCATGGTACACTCGCATCATCTGTAAAACGCGTGTATGTGAAACTATTGGCAAAGAGGCCTTCTTCCAAATATTTTCTACCTTTTTGGAAACTGCCTCTGCTATTTCAGAAAATGAAGGCTCCTTGTTTCATCTGCTCCTTCACTAAATGTTTTGTGAACAGGTAATCTTTCATAATGCAGTTATAAGTTGGTAGTTGCATATCACTCATCTCACAAGGTACTTCAAATATGGCACACTTCATATGTTCTCTAGTGAAATGTTTATATTTAGTATTTGATGCCATAATATTTTTAAGAAAAATTCACAATCACAAAATATCCTGTAACATCAAAACATTATATAATTAATATATATAATATATTTTATAAGTATATATAATATATTATATAAATATATAATATATTATATAAATAAACTAAAATTATATAATACATTATAACAAGCATTTTATAATAAAATCAATATTATCTCTACAGTATATAAATCACTTTAAAATAAAGTTTTATAATATTCCGATCATATTAAAAAACTCTCCGATCAACTGAGCGACTAGGCCTACTACCTAAGAAGACAAGTGTTAACACACTGTTCTAATGACTCACAGAAAGAAATTCCTTCACACCAAAACCCTCCCCAAACCCTCCCCCACAACATTCAGTGTAGGTAGTCTCAACATGACTCAGTTACTCTAAATTGTGTTAACTTCAGCTCTCTTGTGGCAGCTGAAGATATTAAGCATATGAAAAGGCATTTTTACAAAACGAATTCATATCATTTAAGAATCTTAATCAAACTATTAGATAATTCTAAGATAAAAGTTTATAATAGTTTGACAAACCTAAAATAGAAGCATTTTTTTCCTTTTTACACAAAATTGTGTTAAATTTAGCCCACTGGTGGCAGCTGAAAATTTTAAACAAATGAACTCATATTTTGGCAGGCATATTTCGTCCACTAAATGCAACTTGTAATCACTATTAGAACTTCATACTAGAAAAAAAGTATTTTTCGCTCCACCCTAAATACAGTCAGGGCCTATCAGAAGGAGTGCTAGGAGGGCCATTTGGCCTGGGCCTCAAGCTTAAGGGGGGGGGCCTCAAATTTAGGAACTCTCAGGTTTGAATACAATGTTTTGCAGTGAAAGTAATAATTGGGTTTAGCTATGGGCCTCTAAAGCTGGAAGTGGCCCAGGCCTCTCCGGACATCTGAGAGGGCCTGTATACAGTATATATAATGTTTTTCAGAGAGATTTTGGGTGAGAAAGAAAACACAACCCGGATGTAACGTAAAAGGTAGTGAAAAGGAAAAAGACAGAAAGTAAAGCGTACACATCCATTCATATAGGTGTTCTGGTGGACCAGCGGCCACCCCCCCCCCACCCCAACATGGCAAAATTCCACACTTGCGAAGCTTCATACGACATGTGTGGTGGCGCTTCCAGACTCTGTAAAAAATAAGAGAGACGGAGTTCCGAACTTACATACTTCTAACCAGGGCTGGCAGGTCGGACCCGGACCCGGACCTAGACCCGAGTTTAACCCGAAAGTGAGATAAGACCCGGACCCGGACCCGGACCCGATAGTGAATTAGAATAAAGACCCGGACCCGGACCCGGACCTGAAAGTGAATTTTAAAATTGACCCAGACCCAGACCCGACCCGAAAGTGAAGGACCCGCACAGCCGAGTTTTTAGTTTACAAAATTTATGTGTGCGCCTTTAGATTTGGCAACAATGTATTGAATTATCACTCCACCCTCCAAATGACTCACTGGAAGTGGAGAGTTAACGGTGACGGAAGAATAGCGTAATCCTAATATATTTTATTGTTTGTTTGTGAGTTGTGTACTGTGTAATTGGTTGGTCTCCAGTGCTTCGTTTGCTATTTATTTGAATTTGCAATGCCTTTACAAGGTCTTTTTTCGGTGGAGAGTGGTAGCAAAAAAAACTAGCCTTACAAATGAATATTTTAAATATAATAATATTGATAAAATATCTACATGCCAAATTGAAAAGTGTGGAAAAGTGTATAGTGGCAATCGTGTGACAAACCTAAAGCTACACCTAAAATCGTGTCACCCAGACATATATCGCAAAGTTGAGGATCATGATAAAAGCCTACCTAGCACTAGCAGTACTTCGAAAACTCAAATACAAACCAAGGGAATGAATGTAGGCCAAACTAGTGTTAAAAACTTTTTAAAACAAATTAAAGTTGGAGTTCACCCGCAACTTCATAAGAAAACTTTAGAAAATGGCCTTTTTTCGTGGGTGACAATAGACGGGCGACCTTTTAGCATTGTAGAAGATTTTGGATTTAAAATTTTGGTTGAACCATTTCTATCTGCAATGAATATAAACATGAACAGAAAAAATCTTGCTACTTTGACTCTCGATAGAGCAATAGCTGAAAAAATAAGTTAAAAATACTTCTTAAAAAAAAATGTCTCATTTAAAAGTAGATTGTTGCAGCCTCTTAGATAGAGGATTTGTAGGTATTCAAGCCCAATATGACTTTAAAAACAAAATTGAAGTGAAAACATTGGCTGTCAAGGAACTTCACTGCTCGCATGCAGGTAAAAATTATTTACATTTCGCACAAAAAATTATTTTACATTTCACACAAATATATATATATATATATATATATATATATATATATATATATATATATATATATATATATATATATATCGTACAGTATTACAGTATATGTAAAAGAATGTTACTTTAAATCTAAATCAGTAATAAATAATTAATTTCATAGGAGATGTTTTGAAACAAACCATTCAGTCTGTGTTAACCGAGTACGACTTGGGATCTGCACAAGTTGTATCCATTGCAACAGACAACGGGTCCGATATGATCAAGTGCTGCCGCCTTTCCATTTGAGTTCACTCAAAAAAAATATGGAATTTGTTTTCACAAAATTAATTAAAATTTCGAATAAGGGGGCTGAAGAGAGCAATCATACATCGTACTTTGCCCCTTAGCAATGCATGTCTAACTATACCTAGTTACTATTAAATACTAATACAATTAATATACCTACTTTCAAACATTTCCAAAATCGGATTAATTAATATATATGGTTAGGCTACTACCGTATAGCCATATAATGTTTTACTATGTTTCAGAAAACATGTTAATGTAGCTACGGTAGCAGTCTTATTACCTATCCTATACCAGATTATAATTATTACATTTTTAATAATGGACCCGACCCAGACCCGGGTCATATACTGAAAGACCCGACAAGACCTGAAAGTGAACTTTCGGGTCCGACCCGGACCCGGACCAGGACCCGAAAGTAAATTAGAAAAATGACCCAGACCAGGACCCGACCCGAAAGTGATAGACGCGCACAGCCCTGCTTCTAACACGCCTCTTCCATTCCAACCAACTTACAGCCACTTCTCGCGCGTCACCTAGATCAAATCCACGCTTACACACGCAATCATTCGCCACGTTCATCCATCTTCTTCTCGACTTTTCCCTCCTCCTTTTACCTTCGCCAACACTCTTATACACTCTTTTCACAACTCTGTCACCTTCCATTCTTTCAACGTGTCCAAACCACTTTAAATAACACTTTCCTCAATTTCCACTTCCGCTGACTTCTGAACATCACATCTTTCCAGAGCCACACTCGCTCTATCAATCCGACGCACGCCACACATACTCCTCAGGTCATCTATCTCAGCCGCTCTTACACTTGACTTCTCCTTTCCATGCCAAATTAATGTTTCACATCCATCGAAAGTGTCTGTACTAGTACACTTTCATGTAAACATCTCAGATCATCTCAATCCAGTCTCCGCTTTCTCACAACCGCTTTCAGCGCATCCACCACCTTTCTTCCTTGATTCACTCTACCGTTAACTTCATCCGCACTCGTACTTCTTTTGTTCAATACACATCGCAGATACTTAAACGATTCTGCCACCTCCAGCTAGTGCTTCACCATTCACCATCACATGATAGTCCGAGTTTCCCTCTCTCTCTCTCTCTCTCTCTCTCTCTCTCTCTCTCTCTCTCTCTCTCTCTCTGCAATCAATATCTCGTTCTTACCCACATTCACTTTCAACAATTTTCTCTCGCCCACTGCCACGAAACTCTTAATAACCTCTTGCATATCACACTACACTCATTCTGGGCAGATAGCACAGCATCATCCACATACGACAGGTTCGACAGGACCCCACCTGTTTCCATCACACACCAGATTCAATCTTCTTTCTAGCAGTCGCGCTTTCACCTCTATCATTACTTCATTCACAAACAGACTGAACAACCACGGAGACAGCACGCATCTTTGACGCACACCAACACTTATATCAAACCAGTCACTCGGTTCTTTATTTACTCTCACACATTAACTACTTCCACCATGGAAACTCTTCACCGCATTGATGAGGCTACCATGAAACCCATATATACCCAAAACCTGCCACAATGCTTCTCTATTTGCTCTATCATACACTTTCTGAAGATCCATAAAAGTCATGTGCTAGTATACCTTGCAATCTTTTTCCACATGTTTTGTCGATCCTTTGTCTTACTGCAAACACTTGATCCACACAGCCTCTTCCACCTCGGAATCCTCCTTGCTCACCACTCACCAAGTATTCTGTAAAACCACGAACTCTCTATTACTATCCTACCATACACCTTCCACACCACGCTCAACAGATTTATATACCTCTGTAATTCTTACATTCACTCCTTTCGACCTTCATTTTGTGCAATGGAACAATTATTGCTTTCTTCCAGTCTTCAGCTACATTCCTATTTGTTCACGCACTCTCATATATATATATATATATATATACCACAACCACTCCAACCCTTTCAATCCCCCATACTTAATCATTTCTCCATATATTCCATCCACACCTGAAAGCTTTTTTATTTTTCAATTTACGAACCGCCACTTTCACTTCATCCATGCTTATGTTCTCAGGCATTTTGTCACGTGTCCTCCTCACACCGCCAAATCCCACCGTATATATATATTTACACTCCTCTCATCTCTTCCACCCATAAAACACTCAAAATATTCCTTCCATCTATTCCTTAGATCCGTATCTGCTGTGAGCATTCTTTCATTTTCATCCCTTATTTTCAAACTTTCTTAGTTTAATTCTTGCACTTCCGCACTTCCACACTTCCTCACTTCCTCACATAATAACTTTCTATTCTCGATATAGTTTTCATTCTTCCTCCTTCCAAACTCATTACTTATTCCCTGCTTCTTCTGCCGCGCTGGTCTCTTCACACTTCTCTTCATACACCCTAGTTTCTCTTCGACTTTCTTTTCAATCACTCTTACCCTGCACACACCACACACACACACACACATACAATATCCATTTCCTTCTTTTATCTTCAACCGCTGATGCAATCTCTGCTTCCACCACACTGTTAACCTCTTCTTCGCACTTGATTTTGCAACTACACACACACACACACACACACACACACACACAACACCTTGCATTCCTAATCAGACATTCCTGGTACACATACCACATCTCACTCATATCCATCTATGGATATGAATTATTATTATTATTATTATTATTATATATATTATATATATATATATATATATATATATATATATATATATATATATATATATATATATATATATATACGCACGAAGGTGATTCAAAAAGTCCTGCCTCATAGGCATTTATTGCATAGTTATTTATGAGGCAGGACTTTTGAATCACCCTGTATATATATATATATATACAGTATATATATATAGGCGCCTCGGTGGTGTAGTGGTTAGCGTCGCTGATTACGAAACCATCGGCCCCGGTTCGAGACCACCGACGGCAGCCGGCGCGCAGCAAACCCAGCTGTTCATCCTTCCACACAATAAAAAAAAGAAAGTGGTTGGTAGATAAATGGGTACCCTAAGTGGCCTAGTGGTTAAGACGCTGGGCTGCTGATGGGGCGTGGTTCGGATTCCACGTTAAACTGTAGGTCTAAGGTGGAGTGAAAAGCTTGACCTTCGTCAGAATGAACAATTCGGGCGGAAGCTAACCAAAGGTTATATATATATATATATATATATATATGTCATTTTTCTTTTATTCTGAGCATTCATTTTTAGTTTGACAGTCTGAAGAACTCCCTTTTTGAAACCCCCCTCCCCACTTCCCACAATTTTCAAAAGCAAAATTTCTTCGTCTAACATTTGTACTGAAATCACGTCACTGAACTCATTACACGTCACTAAACTCAACGTCCCTAATTTTATGTTTTTTCACTCTCTATTCTGATTCCATTTATTTGGAAATTGAAGGACCTTTTCAGCCCCGGAGGGGAAACCATCCAGGTCTTCTCTTACGTTGAGTTTTACACTGATTTTGGGGGTCGATATTTTACCCTTGTAAAGAAATATTACTCTCAATCGATTGGATATTTTGGATAGTTAAATAGGAGCTAAACTCAAAAAACTCTCTCTCTCTCTCTCTCTCTCTTGTAACTCCTTGTAACTCTCTTCAATTTAGAATTTTTAGTTTATTTTCAGTTATTTCTTTATTTGCATACTATATTATAATATATATATATATATATATATATTATATCGTACCTAGAGAGTGACTTATAAGAGTGTGCCAAACACCATCGATGATGATGGAAACGCTACTTCAACTCTAAAGGCACGAGAGATTCATCACCAAAGATATGTGTGCTTTCGATTTTCGGATTTATCACGGACTAGTTCCTTTCCCTGGAAACAACTAAAAGGTAGACTATACGCAAACGATTAAGAATAATATTCCCACGCACATCGCGAATATAACAGAAGGGACTCTAAAGCGTGTGAGTGCGAGTATATGTCGACTCGTTCACCAATATATCCAAGAGGGTTGTGGACACTTTAAGCACGTGCTGTAACCATAGATAATTAGATATTCAAGACTTTTCAATTTTAAACTTTATTAAAATAGCTTCTCCGCTCTCGCCAGAAGTGTATTGCATGCTTTCGTCTGGCGAAATATCTTGCATACCACTCGAAAGAAGACCGTCAAGCTTTAAAATATGGCATGGCCTGTTGTTTAGACCTAATAAGTACTAATTTTTGCTTTTCAAGACGTGCTCAACACAGTCTAATGCAAAGAATTAAAAAATCAACCAACCCGATCATCCAAGCTATCCATGAGTCCTGCCATTTATCCTCTAAGCTATGGACTTCTTGGTACGAAAACGTCTGTCTGTAGCTCCACTTAACTTCGACAGTGCAGTATTATTTCTAATCAATTGTATATATTTTTATCCTTAGTGTATGAACTGTCATTGTATTAATAATATTTGTCATATGGACTATAGTCTGCCAATAAACCTTTTCATTTTCATTTTCATTTTTATTTAGAGGTGCCTAAATTTTAGGACACATCTGATATTTTATAGCATTTATAGTATTTACTTGTCTCAATTTACTTTAGAGAAAAAAAAGTCTTATCATGAGTTTAGAAACATGAGTTTAGAAACAATGAGTTTAGAAACAATGAATTTAGAAACATGAGTTTACGACATAACCTTTTTATTTAGATTTTAAGTATTTACCTGTCTCATTTTACTTTAGAGAAAAAAAGTCTTATCATGAGTTTAGAAACAATGAATTTAGAAATATGAGTTTAAAAACACTGAGTTTAAACAATGAGTTTAGAAACACTGAGTTTAGAAACAATGAGTTTAGAAACAATGAGTTTAGAAACACTGAGTTTACGACATACCCTTTTTATTTGGATTTTAAGTATTTACTTGTCTCAATTTACTTTAGAGAGAAAAAAAAAGCAGTGTTATATCATGACTTTAGAAACAGCTTAATAATGGCGAAAATATTTTCTATGCATTTATTCCGTCCTGTATTTAAGTGTTCTGCTGCTTTTTCCGACTCGCTCCCCATCCCTTCATTAAAAATGAGGCCATAAAAGACCCAGAATGTTATATGAAAAAAGAACACAAAGGAACTGTTCCCATCTCTACCGGGCGCTAACTGCCCCTTCAAACCCCCTTGAAGAAATCGGTGGTCATTGCAGACGGGTCATTTGCGAATTTATTTTTCTCTTTTTACCGAAGGCAATAATTTTTTCTTACGTTCCATTGAACACTGACTGACTATAAGAAGGGAGGGAACAGACGGAGAGAGAGAGAGAGAGAGAGAGAGAGAGAGAGGGGGGGGGGGAGCAAATAAGAGCGTATTGCAGCTATTAAATAGTTGATGCGTATTTTAAGTTTCAATAATCTATTACGTACAAGTACGGCTTTTAAATGATTGAAAATAAGGTGTTAACAAAAGTTCTCGTACACTTTCATCAATATTGATTTCAAACATTATTGTTGAAGAAAAGCGTGAAATGGTTTCTTCACTTATTAATCATCAATTTATTAAATTTTTCAAACGTAACCAATAGTTTTGTCTTAAATATTGGTTTGTCGCATATTTTTATTTAATTTTTTATTGGATAATCAACACTATAATCAAATTATCCATTATCCATTATCCACTATACATCCATCCATCCATCCACTCATCCATCCATTATCGTTTCAAAGTGAATCGTCTTTGATTTAGTAGTTAGCATTACATCATCCGAACGATCCAAACCACAGTTTTCTTGTCGCCCCAAGGCTATCATCCATTTCTTGATCGAAATCCACTCCTACCATTTAATTACCGCTGCTACTTCGGTATGATTGTTTTACATTTTAACCCTTTAACGCCGGAATTGTTTGTACGGTTAAGTTATGAATGCGTGTATTGGAAACGTTATCAATATGTAGCTTCGTCCTTTTAGGGTTAATAAGTATAAGGACGGTACGGAAGTTCGTTCCCATTCCGAACCAATTTGCTTTGTCATCTTTTTTCTCTCACCAAATTTCCGTTTCCTCGAGCTAACCTAGAGTGGATCTTAGGGTCTTCGTTAGTTCGTAATTCCGCAGATATTTCTCCCCAAAAAGGGGAAATTATGTATGGTGGTGTTCTGACAAGAAACCACGACCGCATTGGCGTATGAGCACACTTTATGAAAATGCGTATATTATTCCTAAACACCACGACGTTGGCGACATCGATGTTCGTGTTACTTTTACGTTATGACTCGCACCTTCAGTAGAAGTTTCATAACTTCATTTCTAGTCTTTACTCTCGAATAATCTTGGTCACGATCACACTCATTACGAATTCGTAAGCCAGCGCCAGTATAGCTCAGTGGATAACACTTTTCCCCTACAAGCGAAGTGAAAACAATGAGATTGGAGGTTCGAATCCCGATAGTACTAGTAATAATAATCCAGAAGTTAACTCAATGGGCCGCATTATAGTTGGCCTGAGCGCTGTGCTATTTTGTATTATTTTGTATTATTTTGTATTATTTTTGTGCTATTTTGTATTATTTTCAATCTGTTTTATTTCAATTTTAAACCGAGCAGAAATTTTTAATATTACCCGAGTTAAAGTTTTTTTTTTAAATACAAATAAGTAAAAACCTTCGGGTTTTGAATTAATTTTAAATTTAATTTTAAATTTAATTTTAATTTACTCCTTCATGAAAAAGGAGATAAGTCATATATAGGCCTATATACAGTATTATATATATAATATATATATATATATATATATATATATATGCGCCTCGGTGGTGTAGTGGTTAGCGTTGCTGACTACGAATTCAGGCGGCGCGCCGCAAAACCCACCTGTTCATTCTTCCACACAATAAAGAAATTGGTTGGTAAATAAATGGATACCCTGGGTAGCCTAGTGGTTGATACGCTGGGCTGCTGCTGCTGCTAGTGGGGCGTGGTTCGGATTCCACGTTAAACTGTAGGTCTAAAATGAGTGACATGCTTCACCTTCGTCAGAATGAACAATTCGGGCGGAAGTTAAATCAAGATTAACCAAGGTTATATATAATTTAAAAGGTTAACTGAGGTTAAATTAATTCAAAAATCGTTTACTCGAAATTGATTTTTCTTTGTTGTCCGATTCGCTCTCGATAGATAGACAAATAGATAATTTTTTACTAGTAAAATTAAATAGTACAATAGTACAATTACTACACTATCATAATTGTCGCAATGTTACAATAATTTCAAGTTGAATTTTGAGTTGAAAGAAAATAAAATAAATTTGTGTGACGGAATATGCTCGAAATAATATTTCAACCAATAATAGTTTCACCCAATATACTACAGGGTGACTCAAAAAAAAATGTTAACACTTATATAGGTTTTACTGTTACGGAGATTTGAAAATTAAAGAGTAGTGAATAAGCATTTAAAATGGCAACAAGGCTGAGTATGAAGGAAAAGAAGGAAGGTTGCGGCCTCAATGGAGGTGTATCAGTCTCCCACAGTAGTACAAAACACCCAAAAAAAAATGTATACAAATAAATTGGAAAATAAAAAATAAAACTCCATATAAGCGTTAACGTTTTTTTGAATCACCCCATATATATATATGATGAATAAAACCACGAAGGAAAGGAAACACAAAATGGTGCTCAAGCGCTTTCGTCTAATTCGTGGTTTTATTCATCATAAATATTTTTCACGTGTTACTTTCGTGAAATAATTTTCATATATATATATATATATAAAATAGCCTAAAAATTCGTGCTATTCCTAAAACGAAAAGAGAGAAAAGCTATTTTTAATGAAAACAGGACACTCTTATTAAAGAAAATTAAGAAAATTTTTAAGAAACTCAAACTTTTCTTCGGTGACGCGTTTTCCTCTATCACAAAATCTTGCTCAGATGGTTCGGCACCGTATAATCCTTCTTTTCTCCGCTTTACATAATCCCGCTGCGTGGAAACAGTTCTAGCGGCTTTCGCAGTGATGTTCTCGCTTCGGTGCGGAATTTTACGTTAATGGTCTTTGCCTGAGAAGATCGAATACATTTCCTTTGAAAAACGCTCGGATTTCAAGAGATATTAGCTCCGCTTACCCAAATGAACTTTTTCTCTTCTTGATGGCACGGCTATCCTCCCAGTTATTTTCGCCATGTTGTGAAATGTGAGCTTTGAAAGAAAACTATTTTATATCTATAAAGAAAATGTATATTTTGCAAAGAATAGAAATAAGAACAAAAAATTCGTCTAAAAAAAAATATTGTTTATTTTTTTGTAAAATACTGTAAAAAAAAAAGAATTGAGTATTATTGGATCCAGTAAATGTAAAATAAGCTCGGCAAATATTTGATTTTCGGGTTCAAAACTCTTTTAAAACTTATTCGTAAAGACTGAAGTGTGTGTGTGTGTGTGTATATATATATATATATATATATATATATATATATATATATATATATATATATATATGTATGATTTCAGTTTGTTGTGATTTTAGACTATTATATCAATAACCGCAGATCGAGCAAAAGAGTACGATCTATCTGATGGTTATTAAGCTTATTTTTACGTATCTTTGGGCCATGAATGTACAACCTCGTCCAAAAATATTATCATTTATGGTATATTTTTTATAAGATTTGTTACTTTATCTAAGCTTTATCTCTCTCTAGAAGCATTAGAGAAGAAATACCTTGTTCAATTTTATTGAAACTAAGGTTATACGATACCGTATAATTCAATAGGACTTAAGTGATATACCAAATCAGTAATCATATATCCTCGTATATAAGATATAGATCTGGTTGTATGCATAATCTCGCATAAAGACACGCCACTTAAACTTTGGAAAAACTTGCTAGCAGGGCATGCATAAGATCGACTTAGCTCGGGTTGAATTAGAGCTGGTTCTAAAAGAGGCGCCATTCCTGTAGTGAGACACCGTGAGAGAGAAATTAGAATTTCATTGTGTCGAGGCAGATATCAAAGTGGACGATTCGGTCGCATTTCGTCAAAGAGAATTGCTAATTCGGCACGTTTGAAGCTGCTTCCATCATCCGCATATGCAAGAGTTGGAGGTGAAGAGCTAAACGAGTACAGGAGCTCCGAATGCGCCCCAATCTTTCTGTAATTTATTCTTCGTCTCTCTCTCTCTCTCTCTGTCTTTCGATTTTCTTTCTTTTCCTTATTTATTTACCTGTTTATCTCTTATTTCATGGCTTCACTTACGTTTCCACTATCATCAATTCAATTATATTGTTTTAATCTTGCATACATACAAATCTAGACTTTCAAACGTGGCCATTTCTTCGTATAATATTAGCCAGTAAATATGATTACTAAAAATGTGTGTGTGTGTGTGTGTGTGTGTGTGTGTGTGTGTGTGATTTCAGAATATTTATAGTGTGAATATTTGACCTGAGATTTGTAGGCTTGTGAACCACTTTGCAAATAGTGTTTAAAGACTTGAATCGTATAAACAAATGAAGGGCATAAAATATGTAATTTTTTATACGATAAAAATTCCTGCCGATATCAATTTTAAATCTTGTAATATAATTTGGGTATAACCATTTTGGGTATAATCATTTTGGGTATAATCATTTTATATAAGATTGCTTTAGTCGTCTTTGCCGGTCGAAGGAGGACGCAACGCCGTTTGAAAAAGAAAGAAAGTTTCTTTATTTCACACACTTCACGTACTCGTAACATCTAATCCTAACCGGGTATCCGATAAGAATTGTCTCTAGAAATAAGAAGAAAGGAGTGATGTAATAAACTTAAGATCTTAGATTTTTTTTAGGAATAACCTTACAACCTTACAAAGGTTCCGCGCGATGATTTCTCATTTCGCGAAGGGCAATTGTATCACCAATACGTACAGTTGTGGAAAAAAGTTCACCGAAGAAAAATCTATAGTAAAATACTAAACATTTCATATCGTTCCGACAAAATTACTCTCGACTCCAGTTATACGCCACGCCTTCTCTCTCTTGTGATTGGTTACTGAATACTCTGGGCTTCATGGACGTGCCTATTTCCCCTTCCCCCCCCTCAAAAGAATACACACTATCAAAATAATAATAATAATAATAATAATAATGATAATAATAATAATCATTTCTCCCTTCCTCGATTTTTGCATAATTGATAATTCAAAATACTTTGGAATAGAGGACATTATACAGAAGTTAAAATTTCTTTTTTTAATACAGGGTGAGCGAAAAGTCACTGTGCACCTGCAAGAAGTGTAGTGAACCTGTACCTGCACTGTATCGGAAGTGGACAGGTGCACAGGGACTTTTCGCTCACCCTGTATTTTTACGTTCTGGAAGGCGAAATAAAGTTGCAAACTTGCTTAAATTTTCTTAATAAATAAACATTTTCTAGGAAATTTTCTTGTATTAATAAGAAATATAATTTATAATTTATAATTTATATGTATAATTTATAAACTATGTAGTTACCGTATAGTTACCTTATATTCTTCATCCCGCCCTATACCCCTTATTCAGAATTATAAGTTTTACTGAGAAATTAATGCAGTTAATATCTAAACTATTGGATCACCTGAAGATCAGGGCCCCCAGCCTAAATTACCAAATGATATCTTTGTTAAAACAAACGAAAATATTACGACTTAACCTAACCAATCGTCAAGGGCGTACAGTTGACCTAACCGGGCATTCAATTTAATTTATTATTATATTTGGTACTGTAAAGCAAAAAACAAGAATACATGGGGGCCCTGATCTTCAGGTGATCCAAACTATTCACTATATATGGAAAACTATACATATATATTCTCTACAACAGGGCAGCGATAATAACATTTATTAACTCTATTATTATACTCTTCAGTATAATAAATTGAATTTAACAAGCTAAAATATTGCTGAAAGTTGGCAACCACACTTTGGAAACGAAAGGGTTAATTTTTAATTTTTACGCTTTTTGCTACCGCTGTTGTTAAGATATTAAAATATTTAGCAGAAAAATTAAGCTATAACAGAATAAAACCATCTTATTCTATAATAAAATAAAATAAAGAAAAATTTAAGAAAATCCTTTAAAATTAAAAAAAAAACCCTCATTAAATCGATATATTATCCCACGAAGTAACTGCAGAAATCTTATTTAAAGAATGACTGGTCCTTTCGGTTTTTAATAGTTACTGCCTAGGCCTTGTGTTTTTTAAGATAATTATTTTTACTGAATTCAGATATGAATAATTCACAGGCCTGCGAATGAGAACTTTGTAAGAGTTGTTTTCTTACCAATAACTGATTTATATAATTCAACTACGCTGATTTCGAATAGGTGTCCATTTTTTTTCTATCACGTAAGGATTTTCTGCAAACTGGAAGGGAAAAAACAACAACATAAATAAATATTATTTATTTCAATTTACATTAGGTACATATTCGCTTTGTTATACTAATTACAAATGCAAACAACTTTAAAAAGAAAGAAGACTATTAACGTCAATTATAAAGGGTGTTCGGAAAGTCACTGCGCACTTATATTTATTTAATAGCATACAATAGTATAACATTGCATATATGATAGAGGTTATAGATGGGACCATCAGAACTTATAAAAGGTGTTGAAAACCTAAAAAAAATAATAATAAAATAATAAAAAAATAATATAAAAAATATAAATATAAAAATATAAAAATATAAAAAAAAACATTAATTATATAAGTGCACAGTGACTTTCCGAACACCCTGTATATTCATCTTTATTTGTCGTGAGTTTTCTCGTGAGATCTACTATGCCTTTTAGTCTCGAATGTAGGCGATGTTCCTTTTCTTTTATGTAATAATTCTGGAGTATCCCGTTTCAACATCCGGCAGTAATCAGCTATCATGCTGATGTCCCACCTTTCCTGATATCTCTTCTCCATTTCTTTGATGTCTTGGTGAAACCAAGCATTTATAAGCATTTATAGGCAGTAGTTTTTAATCAAAATTTAATGAAAATTACTTACATACGTAATATAAAATATGACATTTTGTGAAAAATCTGTACGTGATAACGAAAAATGAATATTATTTTCGGAATCAGCGTGTAAAAATTACTATATAGTATATAAGTGATAAAATATTTCGGACAACAAAACCATCGTGGGCCTGTGATATAATCAATACAGAAAGTAAAGTTTATTATTTTATAAGATACTAAGAATATTATAGCAACCCATGGCAATAACGATGACTTCTTTTTTGGGATGAAAGCATGACCAGCAAACATGACCGTACTAATTTAGCTAAAACTACAAAGATTAAGTCACATGCCAAAAAATAATATTTCTGCTGGGGAGACTCTTTGGGATGAGGGAGAGTGGAAAGAAATTTACTGAAATAAGAAATCAATTTCATATGTATCATTGAACTACAGTGGATACGAAAGTGTCAAGAAGGTAACCTTCAAGATAAACACAGATGTGGAGAATCTCCATTTCGATGGGTATCACCCCACTTAATGTCATTCCATTTCCAGGGGCTTCTCCAGGACTTGGGTGAGGGGGGGAGGTATCAAAATCTGCCTCAAATAGCTTCTAAAGAACGTTTCTGGCGTCTATTTCGCTCATTGATGAGTTACACATTTTGCCATGCTTTCAAAGACCATAAGATAATATCCTTTGTACATAAAAATGTTCTCTTGTACATAGAAGTTTGGAGAGGATGTAAAATATGGTATTTGCAGAAAAGATATGTATAATACGAATAAACAAGAAATGACGATGCCACAGGCAAAATATGGCAATGGATCATTCTGAAGGAGCACATTTGGAAAATTAGCTACCATTTATATGCATGATTGCAGTCCACTTAATACTCTCGTTTAGTAAGACGCTTGTCTGACGAACAAAGAAACGCCGAACTCTTTTTGAAACTAGTCCAGTAAACCATGCCATACAGTAATGGCGAACATTTTAACTGGTGCGTGTCAAAACTCAAACTTACCTTTAGGTGACGTGCCGTTCACTTTTTCTAGTGGGATGGTTGCCGCGGGGGTATTTTTTTTTCTGCTGAGGTTCTGATCTTGGGTACATATTTAAGTATGATTAAGCACGATTCACGCTGAAATGATTTCCTCAGTCATGCGATTTCTAACAATGGACTTAATGTAATTTGCCAAAGAAAATAGTTGCTTTGATGCGTAAAATGGACCAAATTTTGTCAATAAAACGGCTGCCAAATGTTTGAGGGAAAAAAACATCATCACATCAAGAAAACCATAACTGTAGATAAGGGTCATTATACCTTAAACTAAATCTCATTATTATTATTACTAGTACAGTTCCCGTCACTTCGCTGACGGTTAGACAGGCTAAACTACAAAAAAAGAACCCAGCCGTGAAAATTTTGAGCTTCACATTGTGTCAACATTTCTGAATATCTGGTATCTCCAAAACCTCCTCACCCCCATTCATACAACTTGGGGGCTAACCCCCTCCCCCATTACCCCCACCCTCCCCATTACCACACCCATCCCCCATTACCCCACCCCCACCCTTCCGCCCACCCCAACCCTTCCCCCACTCCCACCCTTCCCCCCACCCTCACCCTTCCCCCATTGCTAAACTACAGAAAAGAACACAGTCATGAAAATCTTGAGCTTCACATTGCCGCCCGTAATACAAATTCTGAATTTTTTTTACAATTTCTGAATTTTTTCTTACAATTTTTTTTTCTCACAATTTCTGAAAGTGTGACGGACGGACAGACAGACAGACAGACGGACGGACAGACAGACAGACAGACGGACGGACAGCTCTCTTATTATAGTATAGATTATTACTAGTACAGTTCCCGTCGCTTCGCTGACGGTTAGACAGGCTAAACTACACAAAAGACGGTTAGACAGGCTAAACTACACAAAAGAATGCAGCCGTGAAAATTTTGAGCTTCACATTGTGTCAACATTTCTGAATCTGGTATCTCCCAAAACCTCCTCACCCCCATTCATGCAACTTGGGGGCTAACCCCCTCCCCCATTACCCCCACCCCCACCCTTCCCCATTACTGCCCGGGATAAATTTCACAAACAGACAAACAGACAGGCTAAACTACAGAAAAGAACACAGTCATGAAAATCTTGAGCTTCACATTTCCGCCCGTAATACAATTTCTGAATTTTTTTTCTCAATTTTTTTCTCACAATTTCTGAAAGTGTGACGGACGGACGGACGGACGGACGGACGGACGGACAGCTCTCTAGTTCCAAAAAAGAACCCAGCCGTGAAAATTTTGAGCTTCACATTGTGTCAACATTTCTGAATCTGGTATCTCCCAAAACCTCCTCACCCCCATTCATACAACTTGGGGGCTAACCCCCTCCCCCATTACCCCCACCCCTCCCCATTACCCCCCCATTACCCCCACCCCCACCCTTCCCATTCCCTTCCCTCATTGCTAAACTACATTTACAATTTCTGAATTTTTTTCTCACAATTTTTTCTCACAATTTCTGAAAGTGTGACGGACGGACAGACAGACAGACAGACGGACAGCTCTCTTATTATATTATATAGATTATTATTATTATCATTATTTACATTCTTAGCTTGTCAGTATTACTCTGTTTTCAGACTGTCATTTTACATAACCGAAAATATCTACGCATTGATTCGTTTCTTGTAAAAATATGATACTGGAAATTTATTCACGCGCCGTTGAAGATACCACCGCATGCTGCCATAGGTTCGCCATCACTTCATATTTTGAGAATAAGTGGGTCAATGCGGAGAACACTCGGGATGCTTCTGAAGAAAATGCAATGAAATCTGTGCTTCATCAAAGTGTAAGTCAATGTGGAATCGTGCGAAGAAGTCCAAAAATGATTGCTCGACATGTCGAGTCCATTTCTGAAGTTACTGAAACACTCGAAAACTGAGGGTGAATAACCAGTTTAGTAATTATATTTACGTAAGTATTTTCAATAAAAAATTACATATATTTAATTATTTTCATGAAAAACGTATAGAAATCCATTTTCTATCCCAAGTTATGCTTGGACAATTTTTCTCCAAGGTACTTAATTAACCGAGTACACACACACACACACAAATTGAGGGCAGCATAATTTAAAAAAAAAAAAATTACATTGATTGTCAAGGAACCTTTCATAAATGGGGTTTGTTTATGTGGAAGCTGATCTATCTCTATCCAATACGTGTGACGTGGCCAATTAGTGCCTCTCGGAAATATCGTAACATTAATTGACCCTCCAAACAATGGTGGTTTGCCAGATGTTCTTAGAATGTATACCGATATGGCCAAAAAAAAAAGAGTTGAAAACGCTTTAAAATTGTTTGGAATAAAAGAGGTACGATCATATTAACAGAAATTAGTAGGTATAACATCACCAATGTATTTTGAGTACTGATAATTAATGAATTTAATAACATTTATTAAGATTTGTGAACTTCCTCAGAAATATTAGAAGCTAACTCGACACTAATTCGAAAGATCTTAGCTTAAAAATATTGGAATCTCTGTGCATTAAAACTCATAGTCCATCTCTTAATGCAGTGGTTCCCAACCTGGGGTCCCCGGACCCCTAGGTGTCCGCGAAGGTAGTACTGGGGTCCGTGAGCTTTCAATATTTCGAGAGGCTCCAATGGAAATCGTACATTTACCCACGATAAGGGCGCTTAGGCTAAAATTTCGTTTCCTTACTCTTGGCTGGATTTATTAATACTTTTTTTAATAGGCTTTATTTTAATTGCATACTCTCTTATATGTCCTTTATTTGATAGTGAAAAATGGGAAAACGAGTTAATTATTAGTTAATAAAAACAGTTTGTTTGGTAGACGGAATCTTTCAAAAACATGGGGTCCGTGGGAAAAAAATAAAAATAAAAGGGGTCCTTTGTGGTGAAAAGGTTGGGAACCACTGTCTTAATGAGCGGACTTCATCTGTTAAACTTTACGTGAAATAAACACCCAATTAAATGACCAACCAACTATTTATTTTCCGAGATGTCCTATCACTTTTTTTTTATTTAACTGGGTTCTAGTGTCTTTCCGGCATATCTTATTGAAGATGCGTTTTTTGTGTTCTGTTATATAATGTTTATAGCACAATTTTATATATAATATATATATATATATATATATATATATATATATATATATATATATATATATATATATGTATGTATTGCCCTGAATTTTTCAAACAGCTCACGCATACATGACAGTTGGTGCACTTCGGCGATCAATACATGCGAATTACAACCTAGGTTGAACTTGTCCGGATTTATGCGAGAGACAGGAGAAGAGTGCCAACTCAACGATTATATAGGTAAGAGAAGGCACAGTTTCCCCAAAATAAATATTTGTTCCTCTAGCTTTGTTGTGAAACCACAAAATAATTCATGATAAGAAGGTAATAGTCGGGTGACACAGAGTCACAGTGCCTTAAATTTCCATTTTTGATGGCACCCCCTTCATTTAAATCAGATATGGGACCAAACTGTCAGCCTTCACTCCCTCCATTTCGAGAGAATGAAGTACCGAACAGGGAAAGGAAATCAACCAGTCTCACCTTGAAGAAGTTCTCTCATTTATTTATAACTTCAAAAAGTTTTGTAAGTAAATATTTCAACGTATTGTTTCATCAACATGAAACAACACGTTCCCAAATTCACTTAACCCTCCAGCGCCCAGCGTTACTTTACTGATTTGGTTCTGGTTAACGCCAGACGATTTTATTCAGTCTCGGAAAAGACCTCCGGGTACGACAGGGTTAATGACTTACCCGCGACTTTTACCGTTACGTATTAAACTACTTTCCTCATGAATTAAAAGTATATAAATAAGAATAAATAAAATTGTTCACTCATCCCTACATCCCTCCATCCCCTATCCTACCATCCATACATAAATGAGTGTGTACACACACACACACACACACACACATGCATAAAGTGTGAAATTATCAAAGTTATTCGTTTATTTCTTCATACAGTAGGCCTATCTATGTCTCCAAATATTTCAGATTAAAAAAATTCATATTTACATTAGTTTCACCACCAAAAACCTACTCGTTTTGTCTCATTTTATTTAACTTTCTGAACCCAAACCTTTCATACTTTTCGAAACTCGAACCGAGAAAGCTGATCCTCATTATGGGTTTTAAAAACCTATTTTTCTTTAGTTTTAAAACCTAATCAATTTAGTTTTAAACTTATACGCGAATTATACGGACAATTCAAGTCGTAAAAAGTGGATTTGTATTCCAAATGATGGCGGATTAACGTATTTCATTTTATCCTCACTCCTATTAAAGATGAAACGCGCAGTTGACATGATCCTATACAGTTGAGTCAGTATTATTTTTATAATTTAAAGATAATATTAAAAGTAATATTACATTAAAAATAATAATAATAATAATATAATAATAATAATAAATCTTATGGCCCTTGTAGGAAAATAATAAATATATTTCCGAATATTATTGATAATACAAATGATAATTTTATACAATGATAATTTTTATACAGTGATAACATAGTTAAAAGGTACAAAATTATTAATTATGTGGCGTAACACTTATTTGTAAGGTATTGATATTTACGTATTGATATTTAAGTGTTAGTTTATGGATTTGGGGGGAGCCACTGAACAATAATTAGAAAATACTCGTATGTCACTTTGCTACAGTTTATATTTAAAAATCTTTGTAGTTTTCTAATTAGAAATTAGATAGATTAGATACATATTAGATACGTGTAATAGATACATATAATACAAATTAGATACATGTAATAGATACATATAATACAAATTAGATACGTGTAATACATATAATACAAATTAGATACATGTAAGAGATACATATAATACAAGTTAGATACATGTACGAGATACATATAATACAAGTTAGATACATGTAATAGATACATATAATACAAATTAGATAAGTGCAATACATATAATACAAATTAGATACATGTAATAGATAGGCTACATATAATACAAATTAGATACATATAATTCAAATTAGATACATGTAATAGATACGTATAATTCAAATTAGATACATGTAATAGATACGTATAATTCTAATTAGATACATTTAATAGATACATATAATTCATATTAGATACATATAATACTCTGAATTTTTTTAAACAAAAATATTTGATGGTTTTCATTATTGATATTATTATAAGATAAAAACGTAATAATAATACCTAATATTTAATCAGTTAAAACCCGCATAGAGAATAAAAACCAACTAAAAGGACTGCGCTTTCAACCTATATAAAGGTTCTTTTCGGGTCCTAAGTTAAAAAAATTAAAAGTAGGGGATCATTTTAACGAGGAAGACGCCTTG
Source organism: Bathynomus jamesi (assembly GCA_023014485.1). NCBI lineage: Eukaryota > Metazoa > Arthropoda > Malacostraca > Isopoda > Cirolanidae > Bathynomus > Bathynomus jamesi. The sequence continues at coordinate 666,054 of JAJOZX010001576.1, read as the reverse complement.
ATCTTCCTCTTTGAAAGGATCTGCTTCTTCTCCACCTCCACCTCCCTAAATCTATTATCTATTTACAAATAATTTTAGTCTTTCATTTCATTACATTTCATTGCATTTCATTTTTAACTTAGGACCCGAAGAGAACCTTTATATAGGTTGAAAGCGCAGTCCTTTTAAGTGGTTTTGTTTTCTATGCGGGTTTTAATTGACTAAATATTTATTTTCAGATTATTCCAAACATCACCTCGTTCGTATGAAAGTGATTCCTTCGTGGTTTAAAAGTAAAGTTAAGCGTAAAGTTAGGATTTATTGAACGGTTTACCTCGTTGTTTGATATGATCTGCTTAATTAACGCGGGACCTTCCTTAGAGAGTATTTAATGAATACGAACTAGATATCCAACTTCTACAGGTTATTAAAGCTCAACAAGTTTTAAGGTATGACAGGACTCGCGCAGTCTCCTTTGAGTCTAGAACCTGATATGATTCTTACGTTATTTTTATGCAATAATTTTAATAAATAAATAACATAATGACTCGTATTTGCCCTAACTGCTTTGTTATGAAGGTGTGCGAGGGTCTAATACACATTCAGTATAGAATACATAAGACATCAGGAGACGCAAACCTCCGCCTGCAGAACTCTCAAGCAGTTGGACCGTTTCAGAGTCGTCTTGCAAACAGATAGACGGACAGACGGATGGACACCACACATACACATACACAAACACACACACACACACACACACGCGCGCGCGCGCGCGACCGGAAACAATATCTGTTTCTCGGTCTTAGTGCAGGCGTAGGTAATATTATTATTATTATTATTATTATTATTAAGTAGTTAAATAAATACATAAGAATAAAGTAATATAAACAAGTCTAAAAATACCATTGTGTATATACGATTGGCGAAGACGATTGTAACACATTTGGTCGTGTATTCGTTACGAGAAGTACTTTTTTAATAACTTTGAAAACGTGTGAAAAAGATTCGCTATTTGGTGTTCACGCGTCGAACATTGATGGAACGCTATAAGGCGATCGTGCCCTCTCTGAGGCCGGTCATAACTCTCGCGAACATCCGCGCCCTCTCACTCCTCCTTCTAATACATCACCCCTAAAAGAAACCTCTTTACAAGTGACATGGCACTTAGAAACATCGCCATCGCCAGATATCAAATGGAATGGTCAGCGAAGCCCTTCTTTGATTTGGGTACCCCGCGTGAGCCCTGGGACCCCGCAGGGCGAAGCACACTCTCCTGCCGAGCCACTTAGGCTCTCCTTAGAACAACATTGGACCCAGTGGGGCATTCACACTCATTCGGTGCCAGTGGGATAGAGTGGCAATGGTCACGCGATGGTTCAAGGATGGGGGCTCTCACGCGGGGTCTCGATTCTGAGGCCCCGGCTCTTTATCGGACACAAACAGACAGGGGCGAAGGGATTCCCTAACGAAACTATGACCGCTCTAATTTAAGACCTCGTTTCATATGGTTTCGCGCGAAGTTCTCGCTTTCAAACGTTTCAGAGAAACGCAAATTACAATAACATTTTGGCTAAAAAATGAATTATTTACATAATCATTTTCTACGAAATGGAAATTAGCCCTAAATCTATTATCTATTATCTATTTACAAATAATTTTAGTCTTTCATTTCATTACATTTTATTCTTCATTTTACATTTTATTTCATGTTCTTCCACCTCACAGACACACACAAAAAAAATCCTAGCAAGAGGTCAGGTCAAATGGTTATTTCTGAGGTAAAGAAAATGCCAATTATTTTATTATGAATTTTTTTTAATTTTTTTTATTTTAACCAATATTCATTTTCACTCGTGGATCTTGGTCCTGAGCTTGTTCCGACAAACGTTTGTTCAACTATTTTCGTGGTTAATTTTTTTTAAATATATTATAATAATGTCTCGAAAAAAGTTTGTATTTTCAATGAAACATTTTTCAGTGAAAAAAAAAAAAAGGGTGCAGGTGGGCCGGGGGGGTGGGGTGTTCTTTGTTATTTAAAGTATAAAATTCTGCAGAAACCGTTTTTTTTTAATTTTTATCTTGGTAAAACGAGAGATACGGATTAAAAAAAAACAGTTTTAACTGTATCTCAAATTGATACTTTGTTGCTTTTTCAACGTAACCTCATCTCAAAAAATCGAAATCTATTTTGCTGCATTTGCGCATAAAGAATGTTTGTTTACACTCATTGGATTACGTCGTTGATCACGTAGCGACACTGTTTCCTGTAAGATAAGAGGGTGTTAAGAGATATTGGGGCTGTTCAGTAGCTGCGTGGGTGACCGTCCGCTACGTTCAGATGATGTATCGACCGTTGGTTCGAATCGTAGGTAAAGTTGTAGGTTCCCTCCGTCACGTGACTTTCGTCTTTACGAAGGTTAATAACCCCAAATATTAAGGACACGCTCATTTGTAGTTTTTATTCGGTATAATGTTCACTCAGAGATACACCGAACTACAGGGTGTTTATAAATTATCTTCACAAAAATTGAAATTGAGTTTGTAAAAGATAATTTATGGACACTCTGTACAAGTAATCATTAGGTATAATTTCTGTCTGTCATCTTTATTCGGACGAAGGTCAAGCGTATTTCCCCACCTTTGGGAGCGGGGATATATATATATATATATATATATATATATATATATATATATATATATATATATATATATATATATATATGATACTCACAGACCGTGCATGGAACAAGGAACTCTTCTGGGAAAATTAAATCCACTATAGTCCGAATAAGTAATGATAAATGACAAACACTATAGTTTTTTCTTTTTCATGATGTTAGCCCGACGTGGGCAACGGGTCACTCGCAAAGAGGCCCCAAAAATATAACTTCCCTCATCAGCTATTTGCAAAGCAGATAGGATCCAGCTTTGGGACAGGATCTAGGGGTTACAGCTACACCTAGCCTACTATATCCAGAACCTCAATATAAGGGCCTTATATATATATATATATATATATATATATATATATATATATATATATATATATATATTATATATGTGTGTGTGTGTGTGTGTGTGTGTAATCCAAGATCAAAGAGGATGTCGAAAGAAGTTTAAAATAGTGGTAAGTCAGTCGCGAAACTGTATTGTGAGTCTGTTAGAAAAATTTGAACGAATGGAGTCTGTTCTGAATACTATACCATACTGAGAAACCCACAAAAACCAGTACAAAAACTGTCACAATATGTTAACACTAGTGAGTGATCAACTCATTACATTTTAAAGAAAAAGGTGTTAAATTCTTCCCTTACATAAGACTCGAGTGATGTGGAGGTTGATTCTGATAAAGACAGACGATTAGATTGTCGTTGTTTTTTCTTGACTTCATCGAAGAAAATCTAGAATCCCTCATCAATATTGGTTCACCGAGGAAGCGCATTTTTATCTCACTGGACATGTTAATAAACAGAACATGTTGATATGGGTGTCACAAAATCCTCAAGTAATTGAAGAGGATCCTTTTCATCGTGTCAAGGTGTAGTGTGCGGTGTGCATTATCAGCTAGAGGCATTATTGGGCCGATTTTCATTATTGAAAGTGTCACATCAAAATTTTATTCCCAGATTTTAACAGAAAATTTTATACCATTTCTACGAGGAATGGACACTGACTTCAGTGTTACTTTCTTCCACCAAGATGTTGCTCCTCTGCATACATCCAATAATGTGCTGGAGTTATTGAAAGCTGATTTTAAAGGTGGGGGTTATTTCTAACCCTTACCCAGAAAGATTTTGTTACGGCTAGCCTTGGCCCCCATACTCTACCGACATTAATCTTGCAATTATTTTTTGTAAACAAAAATCTACAGGAACAGTCCAAGGACAGTTGATCAGTAACAGAATGAAATCACAACTGTAACAGAAGGAATTGCGAAAGATATTTTAGAACGAAATGTTCAAAATTTTAGAGAATGATCAAATCAAATTATTGACGTCAGTGGTGATCATATTTAAAATAGTTTTTATAAAAAAAATTCCAAAGTGTATATCTTATTTTTATAAAAAGTAGTTATCTCTCTATCAGTTCTATCTATATATCTATCTATCTATCTATCTATCTCTCTATCTATCTATCTATCTGCATATATATATATATATATATATATTAGGGTGTTTCATACCTATAGGGTAAAATAAAAATGAGCTTGGAGTTTTAATCCACACGTTTCTCCGTATTCTAAAGAACAAGAAAACACGTTTGTGCAAGTTTGAACCAGATCGCGCTGCATTTAGAGGTCCCCAACTTTGACGACTTTTTGTCAGTTCATTTCTCGCCTGCCTGCAGTGAAGACGGTTTTCTTCGTCACTTGAGCGGTTCGTGTTGTATAGCCTATTGGACAACTATGGAGGTAATTATATATGCTACTAATTATCTCATTTTACTGTGGTATTGAAATTTATTATTATTCAATTTCTGTCATTTTACTGTGGTAGTGATATTTATTATTAATATTACATGAAATTAATTAGTCTGTTGCATATTGGACAACTAAGCTGGTAATTATTTATGATACTAATTAATGTAATTTTACTGCGGTATTGAAATTTATTTAATTAATGAATTGTCAAAGAGAACGTAGTGTACACGTATCAGTTTTATAAATAAAGAAAAGCAGTAACTGGGACTCGAACCAGTGTCATAGCCGTTTGGCGGCATCGCTCAAGTAGGCGTACACAGCACGCTATCCACTCCCTAGATGGTGTAGTGGATAGCGTGCTGTGTACGCCGACTTGAGCGATGCCGCCAAACGGCTATGACACTGGTTCGAGTCCCAGTTACTGCTTTTCTTTATTTAATTAATGAAATTAATTACGATGTGAAATTATTTCTGTGGAATTATTTAGTTTGTTTTCTTTTCCAGGTGTCTACCAGAGCGAAAACAGAAGTGTTTCTTATTGGCCAGACGGATGCGAACATCACATCAAGTGGCCTTCCAACTCAGTTGCAAGTACTCAAAAAGTACTTTTACCACCAAAAGGAGCAAAAATTTGGACGTACTAAATGCCTGAACCTGTGCCTGGATGCCTGTCTCATATTTTGGGAGAGAGCGAGAATCCCCATGATGCGTCGAGATTCGGCCTTGAGGAAGATGGAATCCCTTCTCAAGGAATACGACCGGCTTGTGAAGCACAAGTCACATAAAGCAGAGTCCTTCCGAGTGAAGGAGGCGATGTTCAAGGAGGCAATAGCGAAGGAGATCATGGACATTGCTCATTCACAGGCTAAGGAAATGATGAAGAATCAGGAGGACAGCCACTTTCTCGACATGCAGCGTGAAGATCCAAATTCCTGCAGCATGGGCCCTGTTGACATGAAGCTTCACTATAAGGAGATTAGGAAAAGGAAGAGGCTGGACAAGATTAAGGAACAACAGGAGAAGGCCAGGAAGGAACAAGGAGCTGCAGAAGATACGGGGGCTTTAGTGATTTTAACTTCGTCAGAGACTGACTCAGATGTCGTTGACCCAACCGTGGAAGTTTTTCCATCCTCCTCCAAGGGAAATACCAAGAAGCGACGCAGGAATCTGATCTCACAGGATGTGACGACTACCTACGATCGGCTGAATATTTCGTACCGCGATTCAGCTATGTCGTACGCTGCAGCGGCTAAATCACTAGGTTTTGACTTGGATGAACTGTCCATTTCTGCCAGTACCATGTACCGCACACGCAAGGCTCTCAGGAAGGTGGCTGCTGAAAGTTATCAATCCGACGAAGTTTGTCCTGGTCAGCCTCTTGTCTTGCATTGGGACGGTAAGCTCCTACCTGACAATGAGCAATGGAAGGAGAGCGTTGACCGGATCGCCGTCCTCGTCTCTGGCGACGGCAAGGAGAAGTTGCTCGGCGTTCCTAAGGTGACGTCCGGAACCGGCGAGAAGATAGCGCGAGTTTGCTTGGATTTGGTCAAGGAACACAGGATGGAAGAGCGCGTGCGGGGACTGTCTTTCGACACGACAGCGTCGAACACCGGGATTCATATCGGGGCCTGCGTCCTGATTGAGAAAGGTCTTGGCAGAGAACTCATGTACTTCCCCTGTCGGCATCACATCTATGAAGTCATCCTCAGCTCCGTCTTCAAGCGTGCATACGGCCCTTCAAGTGGCCCCGATATACCCGTTTTCAAGAGGTTTCAGGCACAATGGAAGTTCATCGACCGGTTGGACGTGCGGCCGTACGATTTTGCTCAAGTCAATGACTCTATGAGGGAACTGAGGGAGAAGTCAGTCCTGCTGGTGAGAGGGATGGTGAGCACGTCGCATCAGCGCGATGACTACAAGGAACTGCTACAGTTGGTTCTCATCTTCCTGGGAGAAGCAAAAGTGGTGGATTTCCCTCTCAGAGCCCCTGGCGCTTACCATCACGCTCGATGGATGGCGATAGCCATCTACTCCTTGAAAGTAATTCTACTGAAGAAGCAGTTCAAGATGTCGAGTCACGAGTTGGAAGCTCTGACAGCCGTAGGTCTCTTCGTGTCCCTCGTCTACATCCGAGGTTGGACTCGTGCTGCAACCTCAAGCAAGGCTGCCGCAGTTGATCTGGAATTTCTGCGTGACGCGGAAGCCTTTGCCATGTCGGGATATTCGTGTGTTAACGCTGCGCAAGAAGCCATGTCTCGACACCTATGGTACATCTCTGAGACTCTTATTGCCATGGCGTTCTTCGACGCAGATGTGGCAGATGAAGAAAAGGCTCAGATGGTCGTCAGTTTGGGTAAGCCCGCATCGAAAAAGGAACTCAAGCGACCCCAAGGGAAGAACGTCAGGAATCTTGCCTCGAAACACCTGGCGGAGTTCGTGACAGGAAAGACGATGGCTTTCTTCCATGCATTCGACTTGGACACAGAATTCTTGAAAAAGCCAGTTGCCGAGTGGACTGAAGTAGAGGGCTTCAAGCAAGCAGCGGCAACTGTTAACAAAATCTCTGTCGTCAACGATCGGGCCGAAAGAGCCATCGCGCTCACCAAAGAGTTCAACTGTTCTCTGACGAAGAACGAAGAGCAGAAGCAGTATTTGCTCAAAACTGTGATGCAGCATAGGGCGAAATACCCGAATAAAACCAAGAAGGATTTCATGGACAAATGATTCGCAAGAAGTGGTTATGTTTTTTGTATCTTTGTGAAAATGTGTAGTGAAATGGTACTCGTTTGTTGAATAAAAATTCATTGACAGATTTTTGTTTAATTTTTTCCGTTTATGATCTGCCAGAGCATCAAACTGGGGACCCGTAAACTTTAAACTATTGAATTAATACTTCGGTTTATCAGTCTCCTCAGCAAATGGAACAAGGGGATCCATGTGGATTAAAATTTTTCCAAACTTTTAATTTATGAAACACCCTAATATATATATATATATATATAATATATATATATATATATATACAGTATATCCGTGCAGTAATAAAATGAGCACATAAAAAGCTTACCAGTTTATGTACAAAACTTTTGTATATAGGAGTCTGCGAAGCTAACAGAGGTGGAAAGATGCCTCGTACTGTTGGTGTTCATGAGCAATGAGTTTCAAAAGTGTGTTGACGTCAACATTCGTGTCAATTACAGCTACTTTCATACCCTAATGCAAACAGTCATTATGTTGACGTCAACATTCGTGTCAATTACAGCTACTTTCATACCCTAATGCAAACAGTCATTAGTCAGTCTTGACCTGAACTTAGACTTCATCAATGTCATCTTTGAGAAGGTCTGTTCACAGGTGTACGTAACTGCTCCCAAAAACTATTATAATCACGCTTACAGCAAATATCTTTATTCGAGAATATTCTGTGACGCATAAAAAGTGATCAGGCCACTTGCTCTCTAAGTGTCATTGAGTGTAGCATCTACGTGTAGATCCGCTGTCCATCTGGGTTGCATGAAATGTCTTCGCGAGTCGTACGTTATCGATTCTTGCCCTAGAGTTGTATGTACGTTAAAAATAAAACTAATTTCTGGCTGTTCTTTTTTTTATCCTGCCAAGCTATATATGGAAGAACATTTTTTCGTACTTGTTTGCCAAATGCTTTGGAGCTCTTTAATGAATGAAATATGCAGTAGGGTGGTCCAAAAAATATGAAAATGAAAAATATGTGTCTCATGACATTTGCTCATATTCCACTATCACTAAGGATGATGGCAATAAAAAACTGGATCGATTTGTGTATATTTAGAGGTGGCGTAACTCGAAGACTTAAGTATCATTATACATTATGAGGTGGCAAATTTCTTTAAACTTGCGGCACCATTAAATATTAATAAAAGTAGCTGAAACTTTGATCTGAAGTATTTCTTCATGAAAAGAATGAGAAAATGTATCAGGATTTTATTGATGCATTTTAATTTTTTCAATATATTTGTGGACCACCCTGTGACCCTAATATACAGTTATAAAACTTAATAATAAATTATTACACGCACATTATATATTCATACAAAGTTTAAAGGCAAATTTAACAAACTTTTGAAAACAGTTAAAAGAGGAGTGTAATACAAGTTCAAAAAGTATAAAGGATTATGGAAATACAGGGTGTGTATAAATTAACGCAAGTGAAGAGACAAATCCGATTTGAATTATACTAACGCGAGTGAACATGGACGAGTAATATTTATTACACGTACTTTATAGTATAACAACTTTATAGTCGATAATAAGGTTCATAAGGTGTTGAAAATGTTTTTACCAGTTAAAAAACAAGTTGAAACTAGTTTAGACCAGTTCAAATCGGATTTGTCTCTCCACTTGTGTTACTTTATACACACCCTGTAGTTTTCTAACAATCTGCAATAAAATAATTAACTTCTTGTAAACATTAGAACAAAAAAGTCTTTAATTGGTTACTTAACCATTTACCGCCGGATTATTTGTAGGGTTATGAATGCGTGTATTTGAAACGTTACCAATTCGTCGCTTTCGGCGGTAGATGGTTAAAATATATTATGAGTGATTGGTTTTCTAAAGCTTTGTTGAAGATGCTCGTTCGTTTATAATGTTGGTTTTTATTGGTTTAAGAAACCAATATATATTCATGTATTGAGCCATAAATTTGAGATCATTTATCAACTCCACGCTCTAAATCTTGTCCGTTGTGTGTAATTTAAAAATGAGAGTATAATTGATCTTAAATATTCTCTCGTGTAGAATATGTAAAGAGTAGTTGTCGATAGACTGAAGGTACGTCGAAAGTAATATGAAAGGGTTTTTTTTTCAATACCTTGAGCTTCGTTTTTATTTAAATTTTAGAGAACGTTTCCTGTCCAGAAGTGAACCACTTAGATCTACTTTCGATCTACTTTTGAACTACTAACAGTGTACTCTTGAATTCATTGTTTACAGAATACATTTAAGCTTATTTGTATTGTCGATTTTAAGGTAGACGCAGTGGACAGCATTTAAAGTATATATTACACTTTATTTCACCACTTGTTTTTAACATAATGGAACCTTGTAAAATGACTTTGATCATTACATTCATTGTAGAGTTTGTTTCTTTTTGTCTATGTATCGTCAGTGCCAAAAGACCTGTCATGCATGAAACTCCATGTTTCTTACTGCTATTTAAGAAACATGGAGTTTCACAACAGAACTTGCTGGGACGACTATGCGAATGTTACTGAATATAATAACTTAATTTTCCTCATCAGCAGGCATGTATTTATTTATAAGTACAACGCGAGTTCATTTCCTTTGAAGTACACCAAACATTTTCAGATAAAGGGAGAAAGGTCTTCCGAAACCCCTCACATTTTGCGATTGAAGTTCATATATCATTTCAAGTTGCTATGGCCTGTAGCTCAATGAGTAACACCGTTACTGTATAAGTGAAATGAAGACACCAATGTCGGGGGTTTCAATCCTGATGATGCGCAATGGGTCGCATTAGTTGACCTGAGCTCTGTGCCAGTCTCTGGCCCACTCACCAGTTAATATTAAGGCGTAATTGGTAGTAAAGTACCAAAATAGTTTATTTAGGAACAAAAAGTATTGAGTAATGAGGAATAATCATCAATAACTACTAAACTAAATTTACTAGCGAAGTAGAAGACCGTAGTAATGGACAAGAAAAACAAAATCAATCAAGTAAGATTTTATTTTATTTTGTGATACGTAAGATGTAGCCTACTGATTGTAGTCAGTACTTCAAAGCTAGTGGTGTAAGTTTCAAAGGGATTATCCTCAGGTACATACATGTTTCCACAAATCAAATAGCTCGTATAAATGTTTACCTCACCTCGTCTAACTAAACCTCACTTTACAGATTGCACTTTATCTTTCGTGACCTAACCTAAGCTAATCTTATTTAATTTTGCTATTCCTTTGTACAGTAGCTTAAACTAATAAAAACATAAGTATAATAAGTAATTAGCAAACTCACTGCACGCAGAATTGGGCACTCAGCGTGGCCCTATAACACGCGCATTGTCAAATAATTTCAACCATTTCATTATGACGTCATACCAAAATAATAGGCTAAAGGTGCGGTGTTTTTTCTGATTTCTCAAACTGGAGTCGTTTTCATGTCATCCTAATCTCAGTAATTAACCATTCCTTATCTAGAATGAAATCAAGGTACTCACCATCGTACATTTCTATATAGTGCCGGATTTCAGATGTAAAAATATTTTCCTCCCCCTGATTGGTCAGTCTTTAGAAGAAATGAAACAAGGTCCCTGATTGGACAATTCATAATGTGTACCTCATTTTTCTGATCCCTGATTGGGCAAATCATAATTTGTAGCTCATTTTCTACGAAAGTGACAAATATTTTTGATGATTCTCCAACTATTTCTCAAGGATATGTATGCAGTGTTCTCACTCAGTCATAGTTACAGCTATTTCCCTGCAGGACTTTCCCGAATGCACTGACCTTCCTATTCCCTGAAGCATAATTGTAACTGTTTCCAATATTTTAGTTAGCATAAAATCCATTAAAAATAGAATTAAGTTCCTCTGTTAATTTTAGTTTTCAGCTGACCCCAAAAATGGATAATAGATTAGGAAAAAAAAGTGTTCAATTTCCACCAATGTAGAGACCATTATATTATATTTTTCACTTTAATTAAGATATAAATCTTATCATAACCACTTCATTAGTTATTAATATTAATAATACTAATTATTATTATTAAAAAAGTCTATTAACATACACTCAAAATAAAATTTTCTAAATTTAGAACTAATAACTTCTTTTTGATGGTCCATTCTGGGGATGTTTTTCCTTTTTCTGAGTATCAAAGCGTCTTGTCAGATGATTATAATAATTTCTTTTAATGATACATAACTTTTTTATATGGAAGAAATTGTCTTCAAAACTTCTTTTCTGAGTGATTTGAGTCAATAGGAGTTAATATTTCTATGTACAGAAGGTTGGTGGAAGTCTTTGCTTTCTGCGTATCCTTAATATTCAGGCATTTTAATACGAGTTACCAACCATTCAGGAATGCTGTAATTTACGTAGGAGTGATATCCACATTTGAAAAGTCAATACTACTACTGCTACTATTACTATTACTGCTATTACAACTGATAATAATAAGTTTCAACCAATATATATTTTAATACTATTTCAATTATCCTAAAAATAGAGAGAAATCATTACATTACACCTACATTTTCCGCCAATCTAATTAAGTTTATGTCAATTAGTTACTAACGATACTTAACTATATGTTTTTTAAGCGTTAATGAATCAATATAATTAAAAGTTTACAAATTAAAAATATCACTAAAAACTCAATTTTCACTACTAAAATTTATTTTAATAAATATCTAAAGAAATAGTTTTTTTAGTTTCACCCTTCATGAAGGTAAAATTATTTTTGAGATTTTCACCTAAAAATAAATCTTAATTGGTTTTGGAAGTTTAAAGAGTGTTAGATCCTATAATTAAATGATAGCAAGGCTGAAATATATAATTGCGTTATATCTTCTCGAAAGCTCTTTGGCGTTCACCTACGCATCAACGTGTTGATTGATCTTTTATATATAAGAATAGTAATCAACGTGTACATCCGATGATCTTCGCACGCAATATTCCCTCCGAGTAACTTTTTTAGGAATCAAAAGTCCAAAACGAAACGTAAATAAAGGTAACAAAGAAACGTTTTGTACCAAGAGAAACCTGAGAAACACAAGGCCAGTACTTGCCTTCCTCATTAAAGCCGTGATTATTGTTATTACCTGAAACTGGTGTGCAAATGCTGAATGCTAACAAGGAAAGCTATTATTTTCATTAGGTCGGATACGTTGTACCACTTCTAGAATATTAAACAGGTTTACACTGTACCTCATTTATATATATATTTATTTATATATATGTAGTGTGTGTATATACACACAATATAATATATATATTATATATATATATATATATATATATGCGTTAAGAGAACAGAATTTTTAACACCTTTTAACGATTCGTAACTATTACTGCATACCTGTAAAGGTCCCATAAAATAAGTTAACCCATTTATGCCGTACGTCCCACATATGTAGAACAATCAGACTGTTAATATTTACACTGGAATTTAAGGGCAAAAATTAAAGTCAGCTCCGACATATATGGGTTAAGAATTAGGTTTTTACAGTTGGACGGAAATCCCCCCCACCCCTCCACCCCGCTCCCCCGATTTGCAACAAAATATTTTTATAAACTGATCCCGTCAAGTATATATATTTTTTAAGAGTTTAATTTGATGTTTACGTCATAAGAGAGAGAGAGTTAGAGAGAGAGAGAGAGAAGAGAGAGAGAGAGAGAGAGAGTTGATGGCGGTATCGTTTCATGTAGATTCCAAATTTTAAAAATAATTTCTCACTTACAATTATTCCCATTTTCATCCGCGGTCCTCCGAAAATGAGAATTTTTGAATTAAGTGAGAATTTCAATTTAAGAAAGAGTTTCTTTATTGCGGATGACATTTTCTCTAAAAAAAATCTAACTTAAAGCGAGATATGTTATACTCGTATAGAGAAAATGGATCAATTTGAGAATTGCCTCCACTAAGTTGGAAGATGTACGTTACAGCATAAAGCCATTTTAGATGTTTGCTCGCTTTAATCGTGATATTATTTATTCTTAAATGAGAAGATTGATTGATCAGTGAATTAAATTGAAAATAGAGTATCACGTATTAACTTATTCGCCCTCGGCCCATTCGCCTTGGCCCCGCCTTCCCGCGTAAAAATAAACCCCAAAGACTTTGGAAATTATTGTATAAAATCTCTTTCGTCTAAATATTTTATCATTTGCATCTTTAGCGTTTGTAGGTGATCATTTAGCCATGGATTTCGATCATTGTAGATGAGAATATAGTTTCCATATACACATTTTCTTGTCGTTCAATCGCTGCTATTAATTTTACATTCTATACAGCCTCGGCCGTAACTATTATGGTCACCTACTTAACCCTAAAAGGACGACCGCTACATATTGGTAACCTTTCAAATACACGTATTCATAATTTAACCCTACAAACAATTCTGGCGTTAAAGGGCTAAATATACGATTCAGGTTAATGGTTTTAGAAGTATTTATGTACAATTCTACAGAAAACATGGTGTACCATATGGGCTTTCACTGAAATGTAATTTCCAAAAGGTCCATGCGACAGGATATGCACGGGTGACGATTTGAAAATATTAAGGGTAAATGCCTTTATTCCGAGTAAAGCTATAATTAATTCCAGGTCGTAATAAAATGCCCGAAGCAATGGAATACACCAGAGAAAACATTTTTACGCGTAAGTTATACATCAGTTGCACATTTTAATGTAACCTTTAGTGTAACTTTCAATGTGTAACATTACTTTAACAAAAGGAAGACTTTTTTCCGCTATTTCGTTCCGTAACAATTCCGTAACATTTTGCTGGTCTTTTATTCTACTTAACTGCTTAATTTAACCGCAACGTTTTTAACATAGTGAAAATTTTATGTATTCTTCAGGTTAAATATTACCTATAAAGTCCCATAACTTGCATAATGTACGGAGGGTTCACAAAAGTAAATAGACACCACAGTGATTGTCCTCAAGAACGAATGACAAGGCTCATCAATGAAATGCCAGAACGTGTGTCAGTGTTTACATAACGGAAAGGGAAAAGCAACACGATTCTAAATATATTGAATCAATAAATCTATTATTATTTATTGACTTTTATTAGCAAATCAAAAACTTTGGAAAAACCCGGTGTCTATTTACTTTTGTCAATCCTCTGTATAATGTGCAAAGTATAGCATATTATAAAATTAATACTCCAATTAAAATAAAGTAACTGTCTGGCAACATTTTCATGCTTATATTTTGCAATTAATTGTAATTATAGACATGGGTTACTCTTCAGCTGCCAGGCGTAAGATAAAAATAATGAAGGCGCTTAAAGAGATATATAAAAAGTAATTTTAAATATTCATTACATGGAGTGAATATTTCATGGAGGAAAATTCTGTATTACTCGTATATATTTATATTTACCCTAAATAAAAAATATTTTTGGGTGGGTGTACGAGTATTTTTGAAATATTTTTGAAAATATTTTTTCTGCGAATACGCGCGCTGGTTTTGTGCGAGTCAATTCACAGCTTATATGACGATATCCACACATGGTTACTGTTCAAAAATTAATTTAAAGCATGGATGATTATGGCCTACATTATAAATACATTATAAATTTTAATTGATCTATACGGACCACCGATATTAACATTTTAATTGTTCTATTTTAACCGATTATGGAACAATTTCTTGGTAAAAAGAATGGTCCATCTTTATTTTTTGGACTAATTTTGAATCAATTATATTTCCAGTGTCGATGTAATTGATTCAAAATCGGTCCAGAAAGAAAAGATGTTCGAACGGTTTCTATTTTGCCAAGAAATCGTTCCATATAATTGGTTCAGTAAATTGAACAATTAATTTTTTAACATCGGTAGCCTGTATGGATCAATTAAACTTTACAATATAGTTATTTTATATTACAAACTTTCCTCTTTTATATGTGTGTGTGTGTGTGTGTGTGTTACGAATAAAGTGGACGATAAAAACCTAATGAAGGTTGTTTACTTACAAATTTGTGTCCAACTTAATTAATATACATAAACATATTCGTTCTCGCCGAGTTCCCATGACACTTAAGTTGGGAAACATCTGATGTTCTATTGTTAAATTTAGCAATTTTGCGACATTTTTAAAGGTGCTCTTCGTCGAATACTATATTCCTCGTCTTATCTAAGTTGTAATTTTACTTTCAGTCTTATGTAGGACTTATGTAGGACTTATGTAGGTCACAAAGAGCAATAGTATATTTAATTTCTTAAACCTCTAAAACTGTACAGAAGTAAATAGTAGGGAAAACATACGTAGCCTTGAAGGTTGTTTAAACGTGTGTTTTAATTTTTAAAATGTATATAATATATATATATTATATATATATATAGGCCACCAGCCTGACCTCTGTGTGAAGAGAGACTGATGCACGGAACATCTGCAAGGTTGCAAGGTGTGTGTATATATATATATATATATATACAGGATTGTATAGGTCTTATAATTCCTTTGGCTATTATTATTATTATTATTATTTTAAGTATCGTTTATGCCCTGCATTAATATTAAATTTCTTATGTACCATTTTATGGGTTTCAGTTTCCTTTCGAAAATATATGTTTACTTTAAGTAAACGTTTGTCATGATAAGTTACACATGTAAAAATTACGTGAATGTTACTGATGAAATAAGAATATGGGAACGTTATACGGGGCCAAATTACATTTGGTAAAGTTACACGTAAATTACGTCAGAGTTACTGGCAAAAATTATTGAATTGTTACTTACGAATTATGTGTAACAGTAATAGAAGGCTCTTGTCTTCTTCGATCAGTGACTTTTACATTGTATGATGTAATAATAATAATAATAATTGTAAAACCAGGATACGGTAGTGACAGAACGCCTGGCCATTAATCCGAAGATATTGGGTTTGTGTCCAGTGTCGGACTTCCGATTTTAGCAATTTAGGTACTTCTTTGTTGGGTTTCCTTTGATATGGTAGTGGTTCAGATCCCACGTACAGCTGTAGGTCCCCTCCGTCACATAACTTTAGACGCTACGAAGTTGTCCAAGCGAACTGAACAGGTTCTGAGAAACAAAATCCCACTAAAGCAAATCATACAGTGGTCTGAGAAAGTGGACAACGCCAAATTATGACAAGCACTTAACGTGCCTCTTCCTCAGAGACCGCAGAAAAACATCTGACCTTCGTCACGACCTTGTGAACAGCATGCTCCAAAGGGTTTCAGGAGTAATTAAAGCGAAGGGTGGTCTACTAAATATTATTATAGTATGATGTTTAGTTCAGTAAAAGAAAGTACTTTGCAGACATACTTTTGAATACGTCGCATGCAGCCTCAAACATGTTCTAACATGATAAGTACAATTTCAAATTATATATACAGTATATATATATATATATATATATATATATATATATATAATATATATATATATTATATATAGATAGATAGATAGATAGATAGATAGATAGATGAAGGTGCTTCCCTCCAAGTAAATGGCAAGTTGGTATGACTTTACATAAGGGTATATATTTCTTATATACCATTATATTAGTCCATCTACTCCCGTTAATTACTCCATGAATGGTCAAGCAAAAGGAACAGTAGGCAGCAAATAATAATAATAATAATAATAATAATACAGAGCTATTTTCATCTGCGGTAATTTCTTTTCAAGATCTTTCAGAATTATTCCAATCCAGCAGCCTTTCGTTAACGATAAAGGAATCCCGAACTGAGGTCTTCTCATCTGTCAATGCCGGTGAGCATCAGGATCATGGAATTAATCTAATGTGCTTCTCTCTCTCTCTCTCTCTCTCTCTCTCTCTCTCTCTCTCTCTCTCTCTCTCTTTCTAATTCCTACTCTGTCTTCTCTCAAATAGTTGTCATTAGACATGATAATTTGTAAACGTCCATCCAGTATTTTTGCAACATTTATTTACGTTTCGTTCGGTAAAAATGTCATTTGTTTTTTTATAATAAAAAATAAATTATTTCAGAAATAAATATATAATTAAACGAATATTTCTGAATTGTCTCTGAAATTCTTCGCTATAAATATTTTGTAGAATTAATTGAAGAATCTTTTTAGAATAAAAGAGAGAAATATTCTATTTCAAGATGCATTCAATAAACTCCTTATCGAAATTCCGACTTGTATACTGAAATTGTGACCGGTAGTTGTCAGAAACCGCAATATAAATAATTCTCTTTTTGAAGTTACTGCGATATACACACACGTGTTCATACGTAAATGATCTGGTATACTAATATGTTATTCGTTATGCGCGTTGTGCTAATGGAAATTAATATGAGATTTAACTCTAAGTATACTTTAAATATATAGAGAAGTAATATATTCTTAAACCGGCTAAAAGTTCGATATTTTTATTATCTAAGTAAATGCAATTTATAAATTTTTGTATCTTTCAAAGCTTTGTAGCGTCTTCATAACCTTGGTTATGACGCCCAAATTGTTCATTCTAACGAAAGTCAAGCTTGTCACTCCACCTTAGTCCTACAGTTTAACGTGGAATCCGAACCACGCCCGACCACTACCAGCCCAGCATCTTAACCACTAGGCTACCCAGGGTAGAAATGGTTTATCAACTTTCTATGGAACAAATATATCGTAAGGTCGAGTTATAAATATTATTGTTTGAATTAAATCTTAATATTTCATACCAGTCGTCCATAGACGAGCGTTAAACAGGGTAACCAAAATTTAAAAATATTCATTGCGTCATGATTATATAAATTGAATTAAATTCATTTAAATTTCAAATTTCCTCCATATATTATCATTTCTCTTCGTGTGATGCTTCTGTATAACAGTTTAGGATTGGATGCGCTATAAGATATTAAAATATTACTAGCAAAAGCGTTTATAGTAACGGTGTAGAGAGAGAGACTTCAAATCCCTTATACAAGTTAGTCTTCTACAAATGGAACATGCGTCGAGAAAGGTCTTCTCTTAGTTAAAATTTTGAGAAAGGAAAAATTATAGAAATTATGAAGTTCAATTAAAAATGAAATTATACCTAACATTTATAAGATTATTTATTATTATTATTATTATTATATTATTATTATTATCTATTATACACTGTTATAAATAATCGTCTTGGGATAATCTAACCATTAATCTTTAGACCGACGAGAGAAAGAGAAAGAAGAGAGAGAGAGAGAGAGACAGACAGACAGAGAGAGAGAGAGAGAGAGAGAGAGAGAGAGAGAGCATTAAGCGATCCCTCCTTGCTCTTAACTTGACCGGGCTCAGACTGCCTATTATGTACACCATTACAAACTCCTGAAATTTCGGCGTACAAGATAACTTGAATAATGATCTCATCAGGAAACCGTCAAGAAACATAGATTTATACCTTTTTTCGAGTTCCCATTCCCCCTTTCGAGGACCCGATCCCCTTTTTTCCTTTCTACCGCAAACCATATTTATTATTCCCATGCGTTTTATTTATTATTTCTATTTGTTTTAAAGCTCACCTTTTATTTGTCTGTATTATTCACGCCATTTAGGCGAGAGCCAGGTAAAACGGATAAGAGCCGCGATCACTGGGCACCACCAAAGATAAATTTGTTGCTGATAAACTCGTGCGAGAATTCAATCCCTTAAATTTAAAACTTGACGAAATTGAAACTCGCTCTTTTAAGAACTGTAAAAAGCGAATTTAACTGTTTGTTTTTTCTTTCATGAACAAACACACGTTTATTATTATTATTATTATTATTATTATTATTATTAATATTATTATTGTTGTTGTTGCTGGTTATTCGTCGAAAACTGGTTCTTAATTTGTTCTCGTAAAAGGAATTTGTTCGAGAGTTGTTGATATAATTTTTGAAGCGCAACGCGCATGCGCACATGCGCAATATTAATATTGAAATTAATACAAAACACGCCATTTTATCCAATCTGAAATGAGTAAATTGAGATTTGGATTCATTCTTAATGAAACTTTTCCTCTTTTTTTTTTGTTATATCTTCACTTCGGAATGTAATTTGATGGAGGTTTATCTTGGCAGGTCCCCTGATTTAGACTGGATTTGTGGGGGTTCTTGTGGGTGGCCGCTTACGGCACTCTTCAAACGAGAAATTTCTAAAAACAACTTAAAAAAAATTGCACACAAACCAAATTGGGTATACATTTAGTTTGATTATATATATATATATATATATAGATAGATATACACACGAGTATGCTTTAATTACGAAGTATGTAATTAGTTTAGCCTAGGTTTTTATTTGCATTTAATAGTGTTATTCTTCGGCTGTAAAACTGATGCAAAAGCGCCTCATTTATATGAAAAATTCAACAATTTACTGTGAGAATAGAAGCCTCATTCCTTCAGTAAAGAATTTTACTTTGGAGCTGTTATCATAAGAGGAAACGAGAGTCAAGAACTGAAAAGGAGGTAGGCCCTATTTAAAAGAATTGAAACAGTATATATAGCCTACTGGTAGAGTGTGTGTACTGTATATATATATATATATATATACATATATTATATGTCTTAATTTATACTTCTCGTGTTAACATATACATACTGGCCAATCCCTTCACCGTACTTCGCCAAAACAATGTATTAAGAAAACGTTACAAAATAGAAGAACTTTCGGGAGTCCCATCTCAATGCTCACCTTATCCAAGAATGAAAATCTCTCTTTTCAGACTGGAAAAATGAGTTCTAACAAAAGAGCAAATAGTGGAAGTACGCAAAAGGTGGTAGTCATGCTACACCCTCAAATGGCTACTGCTTATTAATGCTATCACGTTTACAATGCACCTTAGGTGTGTGTGTGTGAAAATTTGGAAGAAACTCTCACTTATTACTAAAGTTAGTTAATGTTCGCGAAGTAATAAAAAACAATAAAAAGAGTGTGAAATTTTTCACACTGTTTACTCTCTTAACCAAAAGATTTATAAAAAACTATTTTCTGAAGATCTTATTTCGGACTAAAATCGTAAGTATACAAAATAAATTACGTTAGTCGATGAATTTATCTCTCTCACACACACACAGAGATAGAGAGAAAAGATAGAGAGAGAGAGAGAGAGAAAAGATAGAGAGAGAATATATATATATATTATCGGCAAGAAAAGGTCAATGACAGTTAATATAATAATGTATGATTTATGTAGCATCGCTATCTTCAAAATAAGATTTACAGGCGCATAATAATTTTTCATTCTACCGCGTCTCATCTTTAATGATTTCTTTTCGCCTTTCAATAAATTACATTTGGTTTTCGCTCAACCATTTTTCCTCACCTTAATTTATGTCACATTTTTACAAAAATGACCTTCGAATTTATGCAATCGTCTCACATTTTGCCACGCTTTCAACAAAAAAACCTTTTATCACATTTTAAAATTGCGACATTTTGATGATTGCGTGTGTAAATTTCTTATATGTATATACAGGGTGTCCAAGTGGTACAATTTTAGTTTATTATTCATATGGGATTTGTACAAATGTTTCGTTGACACCCTGTATAAAGCGGGGATGGGGGGGAGGTTCACCTTACTCGGTATTGTAAAATTGAAGTGGTATTGATTTTGTGTATGGGTTCCATGCATTCTTGAATTAATGTACAGGGTGAGCCAAAAGTATTTTTTATATTTTTTTTTTAGGTAGAACTTTTTGTCCACCCTGTATGATTGATTTATTGTTATTATTAATAGATATTTCTACTATCATCACGTTATTATCGTTAGTATTGTAACTATTAATCATTATCAGTTGAATAAAATCGTGTATTCATTCCGGTTCCGTTGTTGGAAATCATTTGTTTGTATACAAACAAACACGAACGTCTTTGAAGCCTTTTTTTCAGGATTCTGTTGTCTGTTGTACTTCTGTGGCAAAAAAATGACTGGTAATTGGACGAGCGATAAGTAGGCAAGTTTTAAGACGCCTGATTTTAATTGGCTCTACGCCTTCCCGACTTTATCTTAAGCGTTTCTTGTGTACTATGCAATCCATGAGCTGATGAGGTCTATGCATAACCAATGGAAGGTTCGAGCGCTTCCAAATTTATCACACACGATTCTATTACGGCTTTTATGTACTTCTCAATTGTTTCTGAGGACCGCTCATCGCCATGGCTTTAGAGCCAAATTCCAAATAGACTTTTCCTCTTGCTTTTCCAGCTTGTAGTGGGTCGGGCACAGACTCTGAACCCCAAAGAAAATTTAACTAGATTTACGAGGTGGCATATCTTATTTTCGATAATTCAATTTTATACCTTATATATATATATATATATATATATATATATATATATATATATAATTAAAAACTAAAATAGATTTAACTCGATATGAATTTTGTATTGTATTTACACAAATAGTTAATATACTTTCAGTGTCTATACGCAATGTTTATCGTTTTTGTTTTAAAAAACTGGTGTGTGTATATATATATATATATATATAAAACTGCTGACATTCTATGTATGAATAATCTCGTAGCCTATAATAAGATCATAAGTAATTTTTATACAGTTAATTTTATTGTTTATAAGTCGTTAATCTTGCTTATTAACAAATTTAGAAATTAACATTTTGAGAATTGTAGAGAGAATTTGATTGTTTTTCGAAAGTTAATTGGAAATGCATTATCTGATGCTTAGGAAGTGACGAACAAACAGCGAATAGTTTCCAATGGAGGCTAATAACTGGTGGGAGCTCATCCCAGAAAAGAACCCCAAACGTTTCTCTTCCACTCGCATAACAGGCTGCTGATGACGCCCCGATGGGACCATTATTGGATCACTTTATAAAGAGGGCGAACGCGTTGAAATCACCTGCGCTTAAGCCATTCGAGCAGCGAGCACAGATCTGGACGAAGGAGCAGAAGCCAATCAGTGGTGCCTTGTTATGATCGCGTGATGTTCCTGTTGATAACACCAATGATTTACACCACCTTAGATCGCTCGTAGAACCCCTGGCGGGTGGGATCTCCAGCTGAGAAGGAATTGAATACCCATCAAAGGTGGAGGCTTCAGTTTTTGTGTGGGTTTTCACCTTAACAAGATAAGCTATAGATGGAAGACTCTGGATGATGGTCGGTGGGAAGCTAGTTTTATAGGAGATAAGATCCCGTGGATATTTAAAGAGCATTTGTCAAAGGAGCACACTGTTTCTCATCTTTGATGAGTATTACATTTAACAACAGTACGATGCAACATCGATCGACGCGTACAACAAAAAACAAATTTTAAAAGACAAAATCCTTTTATAAAGTGAACAGCAGCCAAATAAAAAATGTGTTTCGTCTCGAACCAGCCACCCTTTAACTATAATTTATAGGGACGATAAATACACTTCCAATAAGCAATGGAAACCAAGTGTTCATCCTCGGAGTGAGTCGAAAAGATATATCAGGCCCGGACTTGCCATCTTTCACCCGGAAACCCCCACGAGAGGCAGTCGATAGAAATAAATGGGAACAAGTGTCTAGGCTCTCCGTGACGACTGAAGAGGGCGCTTATCTCGCCATCATCGTATATCCATCAGCCTATCCACACCCTCACAATATGCGCATAACTCACGCAATATGTCCCCCGTCGACTGTTCCTCCATCCATTCAGGACTGCCCCGTAGGACGCCTCCGAGCGAAGCGGGCGAGGAAGGTGAGGCGTTTGGAAGGCGTTCAAATTCAGAAAGATTTACGCTGAACCCAACAAAATCTCTCCGTTCTCATCTTTTTAGTTGAGAGATCTTTGGTTCCTTTTCAAATCCTTTTGATCATCTGCATTCTAATGTCATTATTTTTTTTTAAATTAACTGCAAATGACAATAGGATAAATGACTGATAACCGCAAAACTACCGACCGCTCGTTGCGGCCTTCAAAGTTCACGACGGCAGTCTGGCAATTTCAAATTAACGGGGTCTTTAACCCCTTTCCAAATAAACTTTTCACTGATATAACGGGAATTATATTATGACTTCATCAGTCACGCATCAAACAAAGTTTTAGTCCTGTATTATTTTATGTACAGTATATGAACTTAATTTAGATAACAATATAAATATATACACGTCACTGGTATAGTGGTTAACGTCGCTGACTACGAATCCATCGGTCCCGGGATCGAGACCCGGTGACGGCAGGCGGCGCGCAGCAAAACCCACCTGTTCATCTTTCCACGCAATAAAGAAATTGGTTGGTAAATAAATGCGTACTCTGGGTAGCCCAGTGGTTAAGACGCTGGGGTGCTGGTGGGGCGTTGTTCGGATTCCACGTTAAACTGTAGATCTAAAGTGGAGTGAAAAGCTTGACCTTCGTCAGAATGAACAATTCGGGCGGAAGCAACTCAAAGGTTACCAAAGGTATATATTTATATTTGTAGTACTTCGGTACTCATATTAATTTAAAAATACGAGTATAAAATTGTTCCTGATGCATTTATATATGATGAGTATTTGACAAGTTGTACGTGTATAGCGTTACCAATGTATGCCAGTAACACTATGGAAGGATACTACTGCACTTAAGAATATAAAATTGAATCGACATTATTAATTTAAACGTACCAAATGGAAATAGAAAAGAATCAAGTAATGGTAAAAAAAAATATGAGCTGCTAATATACGGCTTTAAATAGAAATCAAAATGAGATACATGGCAATGATTTTGTTACGATTTTTGGGATACACACGCAACATTGATCAGTTATTGTTTCCACTGAAGGAGCAGATGAGCGCTGAATTCTTTGTTTACTGTAAGCAGTGGCGGTCCTAGCTTACATGACGCCCTGGGCGAACCTCACCTTCAGCGCCCCCCCCCCCTGTTCGCCAACACACACACATTCGAATCCCCCCAAAATAAAGGACAGACATAACTCTTTCACAAAATAACTTTTTATTGGACTAATTGTTGGAACTTCAGAACCAAAACAAAGACTCAAATTTCTGAATTTTACAAATCCTTCATCACGTAAATAGAATAACTCACTTAAGAGAATGTAATTATGATACTATGAACAGGAAAAATACAAATTAAATTGCACAACTGCCATAAATAAACTATTTTTATTTATTTCTTTATTTATTTATTCTTATTTTTATTTTTATTTTTTTTGCAGGCGCTCATGCCGCCCCTCCACATATTGCCCATATGAGGAACCGCCACTGACTGTAAGCTACATGCAGGGCCGCAACCAAGGGGAAGCCAGAGGTGGCTTGGCCCCTCTAGAAACTTTTTAGCCACCCGCTAAAACTGATCGCAAAGCAGAACTTGCTATGTTTGCCTTTGAAGCCAAACGCACCAGCAAGATCAATATGGATTCATTTCTGAGCAGATTTGACAAGAAGCAACGGCATTTGCAATTGTTTTAGTTTTAATTTCTGTGAATTGTTTTACGACCATATTAACGAAATGAAGTGTACTGTGTACATAATATTGTGTTCCCCATGTCTGGGGTTGTTTCAAATAGAGGGGGAGGGGCTTTCCTAGCTCCAATTTTGACCCATAGTTCTGGGTCACATTCTGGGTCAAAATTGGAGCTTGGATAGCCTCCCTCTATAAAATATGATATACATGTACACTGTACAGTACATATATCATATTTTGTCCTTGATTGGGATCATTTTTCAATTACTGTGTGACTTATTTCAACTACACTGTCTTTTGCTGTAGTGTTTCATAAACAGTTAGTATCATGTAATGTTTTGATTCTGCGCAGATTTGTAATGTTTTGATTTCTGCGCAGATTTGTAATGTTTTGATTTCTGCGCAGATTTGTAATGTTTTGATTTCTGCGCAGATTTGTAATGTTTTGATCTCTGCGCAGATTTGTAATGTTTTAATTTCTGCGCAGATTTGTAATGTTTTGATTTCTGCGCAGATTTGTAATGTTTTGATTTCTGCGCAGATTTGTAATGTTTTGATTTCTGCGCAGATTTGTAATGTTTTGATTTCTGCGCAGATTTATTATGTTTTGATTTCTGCGCAGATTTGTAATGTTTTGATTTCTGCGCAGATTTTTAATGTTTTGATTTCTGCGCAGACTTGTAAACAACGATGTTTACAATAGCTTTAGTTTTTGTGATATGTTTTACGGCCATATTAAAATGTTGGTATAATATAGTGTTTTGATTTTAAAAGCAAATTTACACGAAGTCATGAACTAACATACATTTTTGTAAGAAAATTGCAAAATGTGTGCCTATGAACCACAGTTGGCAAAAACCCAAAAACCCAGCAAAAACTCAACTTTTTTGCTGGGTAGTTAGGTTTTTGCTAACCCTGCAGAGTTGCCAGATACTTTTGAACAAAATTAGCGAGGAACGTATCGAAAAGTCGCAAAAAGTAGCCCAACCCCAATTTCATTATTTTATTATACTATAAAATTTACTTACTGTTTTTATTTAAAATTGTAGTGAATTCAATAGCTCGTCGTCTTCTTTTTCTCCTTCATCATGGCTTGTAAAGGTCTTTTCTGACTTTTCGTAAATGCCAGAATTATATTTAAGCATAGGTGGCGAAGGTTCAAAATTAACACAACAAATGCTTTTTTCTTCAAGCATCATTTTTATACGAAGTACAGAAGCTAAAAGTTCTAAACCCATCCGATTCCTAAGTTTGTTTTTTGTTGATGTAACTCTTGAAAATACTCGTTCCACAGTTGCATTGCTTATGACAAGCTGTATAGCTTTAATGCGAATACAGAAATGTCTTTTAAAAACAGGCTCTCCTGCAGCATCTTTAATGTTAAAAGCCTGGCTCCAAAATAATGCCCCATCATTTGGAATGCCGGAAGGAAAAACATCCTTCCAATCAATGTGAAGTAGCTTCCTCCATTGACTTTCTAGAGCATTTAATTTTGATTGGTCAGCTAAATCCAAAGGAAGATCGGAAAAGGGAGGACGAGTGTGACTGAAGCATTTACTTGGTGAAATGTTTTCGATTCGTTTTAATATTGCATAATTTGTGGGGATACGTTTGAGAAGTTCCTTACAGGCACATTTCAAAAATTCGTGACATCTTTTAAAGATGACTTTTTGAGATTCTGCTGCGATTTCTTTACATTTATATTTATTTGCCAGCTGAGTTAAAAAGACATGACCAAAGTCAACTTTTTCAATCGGTAGGAAAATAGATGTATATGTCATGTCAACTGCAATATTAACATTTTGTGGATAAATAATTCTTCTTAGCATGGAAAGTGTGAAATCTTCAAGTTCCTTGAGCAACTTACTGTGATCAGCGTGTTCACTTTGAAAACGTAAATTGATTCTTTCAAAATCTGATAAAATGGGCATTACAAATGTAAAATATAGCTCATTTACTGGATCTGAATACATTTTGTGAAGCTCTCTCGCAACATGATTATCACATGTTGATGAAGCAAGCTGAAAATGGAGTTTTAAAGATTCCCATTGATTAAGAATCCTCTTAATGCAGTTGCTTCTAGCAAGCCATCGGGTTGATGAGAGTGGTATCAACTGTAGTGGATCCTTTCCGTCATTTATGGTCTTGTATATATCCATATACGATTCTTTTCTTAGTGCTGAACGATGAAACCAATTATAAGTTTCTCGAGTCATGTAGTCTAGATTTGATGGTAACTCTTCGTAGGCATGCGAACAAACCAAATGTAGTGAATGGCAGATACATTTAACCAATATCAAGTTAGGTATATCTTCTTTCATTAAAGTAAAAAGCGAACGATTTATGCCGCAAAGATTGGAAGCTCCGTCAGTCCCAATTGCAAAGCAGTTTCCTAAATTAACACCAATTTTATTGAAAAACTCTTTTATATGCTGGTACAATGCATCAGCAGTTGTTTCTACGACATGAATAAGGCCTAAAAATTGTGAAGAGATTTTCCTTTCTTTTTCATTGTAATAACGAACACGAAGCATAAATGCTTAGCGCATGAAATGTCTGTTGATTCGTCCAATATTAAAGAAAATGAGCACCGGTTAATTTCAGTTACTTGTTCTTTTAGTAATTCAGGAGAAATTACATTTTTTATTAATGCTGTGCATTTTGTTCTATGCAAACGTAAAGTATCGTGCTTTGAACCTGATGGCACATCACTTTTAAATAATTCACTTAATGATCTATGGACCTTATAGCGGAATGGCAAGCAACAAATACTGCAAGTTTCAGTTCTAATCTACTTATATCGTTCACTCGTTCAAACGCATGCTTTATGGTGTTTTGGGGCGGGATAAGTTTGCAATTTTCCTTATGTTTTAAAGATTCACAATGCTTTCCTAAGTCTGTTTTATGTGCTCTCAATTCAGTTTTACATAACTTGCAGTAAGCCTTTGTCCCATCTGTCTTTACTTCCTCAAGCCAGTTTTGAAATGAAGGGATTTTAAGCCAACTATTTTGAAAAGTTTTGTTATACTTTTTCCACTTAGACATCATGGGCATGCATGACAAAATAAATATAAAAAACTTATAATTTGCTTGAAACTTATACAATCCGCATAAACACAGAGCAAAAAAAAAAATCGATTACTGACACATCACTCTCACACGCGACAAACGGCGACATTAAAGCCTAAACGAAATCCGAAAATACGTTATTAATGTTAATCCATTTATTCCCTTGTTATACATATTAAAAAGTGTTTACGCATGGCGGCGATGACGGCGCCATGGTGGCGGGCCCGCGGAACACGTTCAGAAACGTTTTCAAACGTTATATTGCATCATGGTTAGCGTCAGTTACGTTATTAATTATTATTCTATGAATATTTACGGGAAAAATATCGCATAAATAATTCATTTAAATATTGTATCACTTAATTATGCAATATTTTTCCTGTAATCCAAATACGAATTCAAAGAAAGATTTTACTTACATAAGGTCCAAAATCGAAAGAAAATTAAGTCGGAGATCAGTTATTTTGAACTCTATGTCCTAATGCATAAGGTTTAATATTAAATTCAGGTGAAAATAGAATGTTTTCTACATTATATTAGTGGTCTATTATTCATAATTTCGGGGTTTTGCATTGTCGCTTCAAAAAATTACACATTAAGAAAGAAAGGGTTCATCGTATAACAAATATTTGTACACTTACATAAAATTTCTGAAAATAGCCCAATGTCGCGAAGTTGTGGGGGGAAGTAGCACAAAATTCGCAAAATCGCAAAATCATAAATGTTGATAGCACAGGTCCTCAGAAGTCGCCCAATCTGGCAACCCTGTCATGAAAAACCCAGGTTTTTGCCAACCCTGCCATGAACCCATCAACCCCTTCTGTCGCTACCCTTTTTTCAACCAAACTAAATATTTGTTTCAATTTCATAAGAAACTTTGTTTTTCTGTTTAAGGTGCTTCAACCCTGCTGGATAATTATTGACGCCATTATTTTTATTTTTTTTTGGTTTGTGTTTTTGTTTTTTTCTGTTTAAGGTGCTTTCAACCCTGCTGGATTATTGACACCATTTTTTTTTTTTTGTAGAGAAAGGTGGTGAAAGAAGTAATAGAGAACATGAAGAACAAATAGGTTTGTTTTTTTCTGTTTAAGGTGCTTTCAACCCTGCTGGATTATTGACACCATTTTTTTTGTAGAGAAAGGTGGTGAAAGAAGTAGTAGAAGAAAGGAATATGCTTAACGAGCTAGTATAAAACATATAAAAGGGTGATACAAATAGGTTGTTGTTTTTCTGTTTAAGGTGCTTTCAACCCTGCTGGATTATTGACACCATTTTTTTTTTTTTTGGTAGAGAAAGGTGGTGAAAGAAAAGTAGTAGAAGTGAAAAGTATAGTGCATTTATTGTTTGTTTTTTTCTGTTTAAGGTGCTTTCAACCCTGCTGGATTAAAAAAAATCTGCGAATTATTATATAAAATATAATAATTGCAGAATTATATCTTATTAATATATTAAACTTTTATTTGATTATATTTTTACTACATATTTTTTATTATAGAAGGGTAACTAATCTAATTTTATATTTGCATGTCATGGAAATTTTATGTACAAATAACTATTCTTTGCGCAATTAAACAGTGAATTTTTAGCGTTTGCAGAGTCTGATTTACAATTTTATAATTATAAATTGCCAATTAAATCATAATTTCTCTTTTTAAATTGCTGGGGACAGGCGCGGATACAGGTGGGGGCGCGGGGGCTTAACTCCTCTAGCTTTAACCAGAAAGATATCTCGTATTCTAAAAATTAATAAGTTTTAATATTGTTGTATAATATTATATAATATTGGGCTGGCAATATTTACGTGACACCGGCATGACAAATTATAAATTTCCCTCTCCCGTATCCGCGCCTTGGGGAGAAAAGACATACAAGAAAATATAAGTGCAAATTTTATTTTGTTTCGACCTACCAAAACATGTTAGATTTTGGAAAGTTTTTTTTATCTTTTTTATCTCTCTTTTTTATCTCTAGAATATCTCTAGAATATCTCTAGAATTTCTACACAAAACTTTCCAAAATATAGATGAAACTTTCGACAAGTTTTGGACACATTCAGAAATGTCAGAGGTTTGACAGTATTTTATTTTTTAACTGTGCTTACTCTTATCAAAACCTGTTCAAGAAGGTTGACAAGTTGAAGGTTTGGTCATTTGACAACATTTTAAGGTAATTCGACATGTTTACATTTTCACTGTAGTTCACAAACAAATGTTGGCAATATGTGTTGGTTCAAAGTGCTTGAAATAATTGTTCTTTAACTTCGTCCTTGAAATATTTAAGTTCTTATTTACAAATCTGATTTTAACACAAACAGCACATACAGTGTTACCTTTTATATCAGGGGCTACGTCATGGTCGCTGTTGTAACATCGCTTCCCGTCGATCGCTGAAGTTAAGCGACAATGGTCTAGGTTGTAGTTGGATGGGGGACTGTCCTCCGCATCCAGATGATGTAGCGACTCGTGGTTCGGATCCCACGTATAAAGCTGTAGGTCCCCTCCCTCATATGACCTTAGGAAGAGGTTGAACAACCTCATAAAACAACTTTTATATCAAGATCACTATGCAGATGACTTGATTTGATATGACCTAATTATTTAAATTGACCCTTTATCGCGCAGTGCGACTTTACTGATTTTGTTCTGGCTAACGCCAGACGATTTTATTCAGTCTCGGAAAGACCTCTGTGCAGTAAAAGTTTAAGAGACGTTTACTTAATCCAGTGGTTCTCAAACTGGGGTACAGTGTACCCCCGGGGGTAGGCGAGGGAATTTTAGTGGATACACGAAGGGGTCCTGAAAATATAACCCTTTTAACGGTCGTAAAAAAAGTAAAAATTCTCTCTCTCTCTCTCTCTCTCTCTCTCTCTCTCTCTCTCTCTCTCTCTCTCTCTCCTGTGAAAGAATTCAAGGGGGGGTACAGAAGAAGAAAAAGTTTGAGAACCGCTGACTTAATCCTTTACTGCACAGAGGTCTTTCTAAGACTGAATAAAATCGTCTGGCCAGAACAAAATCAGTAAAGTCACACTGCCCGAGAAAGGGTTAAGATATCTCTTCACACTTATCATCACTCTTTATTTTCAGTGTGAATCAGTTTTAGTGTTTACGTTATTTAGAAAGGAATTGCAAAATTTTAATTTTATCATTATCAAATGAGAACATAAAATTTCTAAAAATCATTAAAAAATTTACAAATCATTAATAATTTTGTTTTTGAAATTTCATTACTGTCACCAAAAACAAAAAACAAAAATCTACAAGAAAACAAAAGGTTACCAATTAGTAATTTTTCCTATGTTTCTAGTCGAACTTTTTTCCGAAACTGTACATTCACGAGAGACGGTTAATTTTAGCCGCAAAATTTTTAAAAAATTAATTTCTAAATTTTAATAAACCAAATTTCATGGAAGTTAGTTAACAGCGATTAACACCCAAACAAAGAACTGAAACAAGATTTTTAATACGGTTTAGTTAACATTAACTCAAGATAAGATACAGAGTTTGTATAAATTAATGCAAATAGACACATAATTCTAACTCATTAACTCATTCAGTTATGTAAGTTTACACGAGTCAGTCAGCGCTGTATACAGGGTAATTCAAAAGTCCAGTCTCGTAAATATGTATTGTATAGTTTATATTTATTTCTGGGGCAAGACTTTTGAATCACACTCTATAACAGCAGCAGCATACTATTGTACTCTATATATATATATATATATTTAGTATACTTAATGGATAATGTTAAAGCGCATTTTTTAACAGTATACTCAGGCATTTTATGTTGTAAGTGTGAATTATTACCCTGTTTATCACCCTGTACTTTGAGCTAAAATAGCGATATATAATACGTTGTGTTTATATGAACTGAAATTTGAGTAAATTTTCAGAGCTTTATTATCTCTCTCTCTCTCTCTCTCTCTCTCTCTCTCTATATATATATATATATATATATATATATATATATATATGTATATATCCCATAAATCCTTATTATGGGGGAGAACGTTTTGGACACCCTGTATATATATTAAGTTTTGAGCCTTAAATTTTCTCTACACCACTATACCTAAAAGTTATTAAAATTTATTTTTTAACTAAATCGTATCTTTGGTACCGAGCAGTATAACTAATTTAAAAATAAAGTTCAAATTCCTAAAATGTTAAAAGAAATTAAAAATTAATCAAAATTTTTTAAAACGGACATAAAATTTAAATAAATTTTCCGAGGCATTATTTATATTTTCGTGCCTATTTGCGTTGTGTTGTTGGTGTTTGCTTCAGTTCACCCTCTTCACTTTAGTGGCCTTTTTATGCACGACAATTGATTTTTGGCTCTCGCGCATTTTATCTACAGTCGCGGAAAAGAAAAAAATTCGCCGAATAAAAAAAAATTATGAAAATATTGAAAATTATGGGTTTATACCTATAGCCCGCTTATGCTAACCTGTGTTAACCTAACTTATGTTAACCTAATCTGTGTTAACCTAACCTATGCTTACCTAACCTGTGTTAATATAACCTATGCTAACCTATCCTGTGTTAATATAACCTATGCTAACCTAACCTATGCTAATTTAGCCAATATACTAACCTAACTTGTGTTAACCTAACTTATGTTAATTTAACCCATATGCTAACCTAACTTGTGTTAACCTAACTTATGCTAATTTAACCCACATGCTAACCTAACCTAACTTAATCTAACCCATAATATACTTGTCGATAGAATGTCAAGTCGATCAGACGTAGTAATCCCAAAAATTATATATAAAAATTGCTACGGTGAAGAAATAACCTTATGCCATGCCTTCACATTTTATAAATGGGTATCGAATACACTGGCCTCCGAGACGCGTCTTCTGCAAAAAGTAGAAAATGAAACGAGAAATAGTAATAAGCAGACCCTTCCCTCATTCTACGTCAAGAAATAAAGCTGCAAATATGCTTTAACCTTCCAAATAAATGAACCTTTGATTGTGTATTTGCTTATATTCATAAACAAAGATAATTAATTACCTATACAGTCACGTTATGTTTTATTTATTCTTCCTCCCCAAAACACGCACCCTCCACCCCAAAATTGAAAATTCTTCGTAAAAGTCCGTGTATGTAATATCTAAACTATTTTGTATGGAGACTCATACAAGCATTATTGACAGCGGAGCATTCATCATATTATCTATTAATTATCGTTATTATAGTTTTCAATATAAGGAATCAAACTTAATAAAATACAGTTTCAGAAACAAAGTTTAGATTTTCTTTTCGCAACCGCCGTTGTTAAGATATGAAAAAAACAGTGCATTTGACGTGGAAGTTGAACCTATTACAAAATTTATAACAGAGAAAATGAAAATTGAATTACACACATTGCAGTGCATGCTAAAACAGTATATTATAAAAAATAAATGATGCAACACTGCTTAAACTCTTCAAACTCACATATTATACCCTACGAAATTTAATTTCCTTCCCCGTCTACCTCCGTTAACATCGTAGAAAGCGCAAATTTAAAATGTTTAGTTAAAGTGCAAAGTAATTCAGGATGAATTTACAATCACATTGACCGTTTTGAAAATAACTACAGTGATCCAAGTTACGGACAATTTAAGTTACAGACAATCTAAAGTACAGACAATCTAAGTTATTTTTTCGAATGAGATTTTTAATACTGGATAGTCATTTTTACCGACTTCATAATGGAAAATTTGAAATGACTAATGTATAGAAAATACAAGACAACCGCAATAAACACAGTGACTTAGATAGTGCTTTGAAACTGCAGGCAACCATACTCCAACAGTGTTCTCGCCTTCCATTTCTCGAGTGACAGGCGGGAACACTGTTGGACTGCGGTTGCCTGTGGTTTCAAAGCATAGAAAGTAAAAATTTTAAATTAATGAGAATGTAAATTGAATCTCCAATTGTAAGTTTGTTTATCATTTATTTAGTATAAAAAAATAGAGCCGAAAATGCGACCGCTGATTAAATTTAAACAGCAGGAGTTTCTTTCCAGTTTCACTTACTTCAGAGATCCTCTCTTCCTCATTTTGTTTTCGGCCTGTGATTCCATCTCTATTGTTTAAACCAGGGATGCTCAGGACTTCGATCGCGGTCGACCGGTGGACCGTTAATTCGTTTCAAGAAGACCGTGGAGATTTTTAAAACTTATCATACAGTTAACCTAGGGTTGACGGCTCTCTGGGTAGCGATAGAAAGAAAGATCGCATTGCTTGCACTTGTAAAGTTGTAACTTATTTGTATTCCTATTCCTGAAGCCGTTGTTTTTTATTGCCCATGCACTCCACACATATTTTTATTCGATCATTTGTTTTTTATGCACTGATTATGTTGAGACTGTAGCTGTTGGCAATGCTCATTTTCTTCTAACACGTTTCGCGAACAGTATTGTTCAATGAGTTGCGTCACAAATTCTTACAATACACAAGTTGTCGGTTTTACGTGCTGTGGTTGACGGACATGAAAAAGTTGGCAACACCGCAATCATTCCGCGAACCGACAGCAGTTATGACAGAGTATTCAATAGCCTGAAGGTTGTTGCAAAGAAAACAAACGCATGTAAGTGTACCAAATTTCTATAATCCTAAACTTTTATAGAAAAAATTACTCCAAACGTAGGTTTCCAATGTACAGGGTGTCCAGAATTAACTATTTCAATGAAATCGGACAATTTTTTTAAAAACACACTTTTATTTATGTTTATCATGTTTAATATGTGTTAAAAATGTATAAATTTCTAAATTTTTTTCATAATTTTATTTTCATGATTTTTTCATAGTTTTTCATAGTTTTATTTTCATTCTCTTTCAGAACCCTATTAATAATGAATACACAAGAACGCATCTTTGTTGTAACATTCCGTATCAAAGGAATGCAATGTAATGAAATCAGAGAAAAATTTACAAGAAGATTCCACAGAACGGTCCTACAGACAAAGCGATTCGTGAACTTGTGAACAAATTTAAAAGAACTGGATCCGTACACGACGAGGTGGAAGAGGACGCCCAAGGACAGCACGTAACAGTACCGAACAGGTACGACAATTGTTTGAGGATGAACCAACCAACTTCGGTTAGGGAGGCCGGTCGAAGACTCAACATATCCAAGACAACAGTTCATAGAATCTTGCGTTCGACACTGATGAAAAAGGCTTTGATACGGGATGTTACAACAAAGATGCGTTCTTGTGTATTCATTATTAATAGGGTTCTGAAAGAGAATGAAAATAAAACTATGAAAAAATTATGAAAATAAAATTATGAAAAAAATTTAGAAATTTATACATTTTTAACACATATTAAACATGATAAACATAAATAAAAGTGTGTTTTTAAAAAATTTGTCCGATTTCATTGAAATAGATAGTTAATTCTGGGACACCCTGTATTTTCCAATTACAATTTTAGTGGAGGGATAATCATGATCGCCGGACCAAGTAACAAAAATACAAAAATCTTATCCTTTTCACAACGAATGAGAGGAAGATTATGTTTCACAGTGGTTCAAAGTGTGTGTGTGTGTGTGTGTGTGTGTGTGTGTGATTTGCCATTCGACCGTAGCTCTTGCTAAGAAGGGAATTGTTGAGAAGCATTTCAATACTGTTCACGAGTAATATGAGAGCGACTTTCCAACTAAAAGTGAACTTCGTCTTGCGCAGTTCACTTTTAGTTGGAAAGTGGCTCTCATATTACTCGTGAACAGTTTTGAAATGCTTCTCAACATTTCCCTTCTTAGCAAGAGCTACGGTCGAATGGCAAATCACACACACACACACACTCACAAACAATTTGCTGTCCAACAATCCATACTTACTAGGCCCATCGAGAAATCAAGGGCAGCCACAGTTGCATGCTTCCGGGTGAGCCACGTGTTAGCTAAGCGCGAGAAACCATTCAAAGATGGAGACATGGTAAAAGATGCATTTTTTGAGTTAACAGACTCATTGTTTGATCATTTCAAAAATTAAATCGGAAATAATTTCAGCTATTAAAGAAATTCAGCTATCCAAACACACTGTTAGGCGACGTTCAGAAGTGATGGGTGAGGATTTGAGAGTACAACTAAATAAAGATATAAATGAGTGTTTTCTTTTCACTTCAATTTGATGAGTCGACAGACGCTATTCACACACCCCAGCTGTGCATTTTCATAAGAATGATATTTAAAACTGTGACTGCCTAGGAGGAATTGCTCAGGATCATACCGTTGAAGGGAAAAACTCGAAGAGAAGACATTTTCCAGGCATTCAAAGACTTTGTTAATAACACTCAGTTAACCATTAACAAACTTTTGTCTATTACCACCGTTAAAGCTCCAGCCATGACTGGCTATACCTGTGGTTTCGTTGTTCTGTGCAAAAATGATAGTGACTTTCCTAACTTCCATAGTTATTATTGCATAATTCATCAACAGTTTTGCGTAGTAAAATGCTGACTATGAAAGAAGTCATGGATATTGGGCTCAAGCTCATACGTTCTATTCAGGCAAGAAGTCTGCAGAGGCGCCTCTTTAAGTCTCAACTGGAAGAAAATGAAACCAAACACACAGACCTTTAGCTACACAATGATGTAAGATGGCTTAGTAGTGAAAATTTCTTCAGAAAAATTAGAGATTTCTTAACCGAAATCAAGGAGTTTCTGGCCTCAAGAGGTGATGAATATAAGCAGTTGGAAGATGAAGTATGGTTATTAGATTTAACTTTTTGACTAATGTCACTGCTAAGCTGAACGAACTGAATTTAGAGTTTCAAGGAAAAGATAAAAACATTGTCCAAATGATTAGTTCTGTGAATGCCTTTAAACAAAAATTAAAACTGTTCTTCTCACAACTGCAACGACCCAAACTGAGGCATTTCCCAAATATGATGTCAGCGCTAGAAAGCCAAGAAAAAGAACCTACAAATTTTGATAATGATCAATATGTGGAACGGGTGAACAGCTTCATGACGGAGTTTGAGAGGCGCTTCCAAGAATTTGCAATGCTAGAACCTCTAGCAAGATTTATGCTCTTTCCGTTTGATGCAGACGTAGATGTTAAAGAAATTGTATTAAAAGTGGCAATATTGTTTTACATGGACGCATCTTACATCAAAAGTAAAATTTTAACACTGCAAAGCGATCTCCAAATCTAATCGAAGGCATTCGGTAAAAATTTTTGAATCTTTTCGTGGAGGAAAAATATACAAATCTGAGAAAAAATGTCATGTATTTAATAGCATTTTGAGAGGTTCCACGTACCTCTGTGAATCAGCGTTTTCGCATGTGAAAATCATTGAGTCCAAGTACCGGTCCACTCTAATAGATAATCATCTAGACGCCTGCTTGAGGCTAGAAGTCAGCAACTGCTAGCCAGCAACGGCAGGAGGAAATTGTAGCCACCACTCGACCAGGGAAGTACTCCGCGGTGGATGTTAGGCAGGAGTCAGGGAGTGCTGGAACTCCCGTTTCTCCTGTCACTGTCCTCCTTAGCCGATCTTTTTCCGTGTCTTATCTACCCTGTGAGCAGTCCAGCATGCTCTCAAACATACATTTCTCCCTCTATTCCTCACTACACAAGTACATACATCTTACACACTACACAACCTTTCCAAAATTTATATTTAGAAAAAAAATGGCATCATTGAGCCTTAGAGACCTTGTTTTTGGTTCTCTCCGTCTTCTGTGGAGGGGGTCACTTTTGCGGGTGCTCGCCTTTAGCCCCCTCCTTTTTACATAAAAAAAACTATAATCCAAACTTTGCACAGTGTTGACGTCATGCAGCGCAAATCATCTACGTATATTTGATAATGTAAGAACCAAAGAATATCTTAGTATTCCATAATTATTACTTAAATAAATGTATTTTGCATAAATAAAAAAATATATTAGTGTGCAAAAATGGATCACCTGAAGATCAGGGCCCCCAGCCTAAATTACCAAATGATATCTTCGTTAAAACTAACGAAAATATCACGACTTAACCTAACCAATCGTCAAAGGAATACAGTTAACCTAACCGGGCATTCAATTTAATTTATTATTATATTTGGTACTGTAAATCAAAAAACAAGAATACATGGGGGGGCCCCTGATCTTCGGGTACTAAGGCAAAAAACAAGAATATATGGGGGGGGGGCCCCTGATCTTCGGGTGATCCGCCAAAAAATTTTTTTTTTTTTTGTCAATTTCAGTTCTGGTACATCGCGTTAGGATAAGACTGGCAAAAGTATCTCTTAGGTACCTAAAGTCTGAGACTCTGAGCATTCCTGGTTTAAACTTTATCGGTACAGTCACATTTTCGGCTTTCACGCTTTTGAAGCAAATAAATAAGTAAAATGAAAACGTTACTGTGCTGGCTTTCAATAATATTTTCCCTGGCTTGTAAATGTTACTTCCTTTATTGTATTATGTATTTGTACAGGTTGATTCACTCGCTGGTTGCCCCCCAGCGGATATACTAGCGATACTCTGGGGCAACTAGCGAGTGAATCACCCTGTATATTACTTTAAGTTTAAGAATTCAGTAAAAATTATCGTTCATGAAAAATACGAAGCCTCAAGAGAAAAAGTTTTAAATATCACATCCGAAAGAATGAGCTATTTTGATAACTTAACAACGCATTATTTCTCTAAAAAAGGCCAAATTTAACTTAAATTATGGAAAGATTTTTGTTTTATACCAAATCTTTTTAACAATTTTATATCTCGATGTCGTTTACTGATGGAAAACGCGGGACGAGAATTAAATTTCGCGGAGTAATATGTGGGTTTGTTGAAAAATGTAAGAGTATATTGCAACGATATTTTGTTATACGTAACCACTTTCAAATGCAGTAGTTTAAGTAATTTTTTCCTATATTATAATTCTAATATAACTTCAAGTATCACGTAACTTCATTGTTTTAATAGCAACAGCAAAAACAAAACGAAAATGTAGAGACGTCAACCTTAAAGTACGAAAATCCATGAGATTTTGCCTGAGCCTGATTTTGATAACTGGAAACATATCCCACATAAGGGAGTTTGAGACTTAAAATTCGTGAGAGTTGACATGTCTGAAAATGTAAACGTTTAGTTTCCAAAGCGCTTATGAACTGGTGCAGTGTCGTGCAGCAGCGGAACACCACGTGTTAACATTCCCGACATTTTTTTGCGGATGGTTTTCTGCAGCCGGGCCAGCAAGTTTTGTGCGGCATGTAATCGACCAGCAATACCCTTTGGAATCCCAAAAAATACTGGCCATAATCTTGCCATACGAAGCTTTGGCGCGGAATCTTCTAGGGTGGAGACGCCGGATGTTTCCAATGCAGTGATTCACTCTTGGTCTTAGGGTCCCAGTGGTGAACACTTGTCTCATCACTAGTGACCAGACGCGACACAAACTCCGCTGGATCAGTGTTGAAGAGTTCCAGGAACTCTTTATTACACTCTATTCTTTGGTCGCGATCTTACTCAAGTTTCAGGCACTCGTATAGCAGAAACTTTTAACATGCCAAGATATTTATGAATAATGGTTTCAATGTTTCGAAAAGAAAAACCAAAAACTCTTTTGCAAATTCTGTAACCTTGATTAAGTGATCAGATATTATCATACCTTTCTCAACAGAGGTTGTTTCTGGACTGGTCGCGTCTGAGGGTCATCCATACCCAAGCTCATCTTCGATCGACTCTCTTTTGTTTAAACGCCTTCGACCATCGCTTCACTATGGAATAATGAGGGTCAGCTTCCCCCAACACAGCAACCATGTGTCCATGAATTTGTTTTGTAATGCATCCTTCCTCATATAAAAATTTAATAACCGTTCGTTGCACAAACTTCTAAAGGTTTGTCATTCAAAGACCTTGACAAGAATAGAACATTAGTCATTCACAGATGGCAATACGAGCATGAAATTAGACATGAAATATAATATATTGTATAAGTGGCTTTCAATAACGCATATGAATCGCCCAATAGTCACAGTCTGAGTGTGTGAGTTGCAAAACTTTTTGAACGACCCTCTTACCAACAGTGTTTCCAGTATTGAGGATTATTTCAGTAATTCGACACTAGTTATTCTAATGATTCTGTCACACTGTAGTTCTCTGCTAGTTGCCGGAGAATATAGGCCTAATATTTATACATATTACTGTATGACGTATTACACTGTATGACACTGTAAACTAATGACACATCGTTTTCTTTTATTGTTTTGTACTCTTTCAGCAAGAGAAGTGTTTTAATGACTTAGTGTTATAATTCCCTATGTATTAAATTAACATGCACTGAAAAACTCCATCCTTGATGATGTCAATATACCTACTGGCAGCAAGCCATTGATTAAAGGTCACGAAGAGGAGAGTGCCCTTGGAATTTCCAATGAAACAACAGTGACGAAATTACATAACACCCAAGTACGATATAAATATATACATTTCTAGTATATCGTCACCCCAGTAACTCGGCTGAAGGCTATTAGTTGCTGTTTATGTGGTTGTACTGTAAGTTCTTCAGAAAATGTCGTTGCTATTCGCAACTTTCTAGATGCAACCTTTCTTCAGTACTAGATAGGCTATCGTGAACTGATAACATGGTCACCTCGATCATCTGGATTTTTATCTATGGAGATATTTTAAAACATTTGTGTATCGTGACAAACTCAGAGATCCGACGGAACTCCTTCAAACAATTAGAAGTCACCCAATCCATTCACAAGAGCATCGCATTTTGTGTGCTAATGTTCTAATGTAGGAGTTCCCAACCTTTTTAGGCCGACGTGCCATTCTTTGCCACTACGCTTCTCTTAAGTATCACCACCATTAAGGAAGAGAGGGGAAAGTACTCTTACTACCTAATCAAAACTGTAGGGAAAGTTGACTGCGGTGTTCAATCTAGAATTTGTAACCTTATATAAACAGTTAAATTTATTCTAATGAT
The DNA here is from genome assembly GCA_023014485.1 of Bathynomus jamesi. Lineage (NCBI taxonomy): Eukaryota > Metazoa > Arthropoda > Malacostraca > Isopoda > Cirolanidae > Bathynomus > Bathynomus jamesi. Next base: position 625,606 of record JAJOZX010001576.1, on the reverse strand, counting down.
ATCCATCAACATTTGGACTAAACCTACGAGTAAATCCTGATTTTTGGCTTTATTCGTTATCGTTCAATAATTTTAAATCTATCTAGACCAGGGCTTCCCAACTTTGGGGTCGCGAAGATCATATTTGGGGTCGCGAAGATCATATTTCGGGTCGCGAACCGTTCTGATAATTTTATTTTCAATTTTCTTTCTACGTCTGTCCGACAACACATTTATCAATCATGAATGTAGTTACATCTAACAGCTGAAATTTGGGCCCTTCCCGCGCATAATAAACGCTGTCCTTGTGAAGTATATACAGTGGAACCTTGCTTAACGAGCATAATTCGTTCCCGAATTGTGCTCGTTATGCAAAATGCTCGTTAAGCAAGGCAATTTTTTCCATAGGAATCAATGTAAAATATGATAATGCGTTCCATGCTTAAAAAATACTTAAAATAATATTTTTAATGATATTTAAAGGCGTTTTTTAAATTATTATTGCATGAAATGAAAAGATTATTAATAAAAATTAACCCAAAAGAGAATGTAAATAATTAGTAAACGGTGAAATTTATAAATAACTTACGAAGAGAGAAGGTGCTCCTGACGCACGCAAAGGAAATGAAGAGACAGGGGAGGAGGAGAGGGTTATTGAGGGGAAGGAGGAGAATCGTCTTCGTTCAATGCAATAACATTCTCGACGAGCTCACAGTCACTAGCTTTAAATTTTTTAGAGGCACTTTCACTTTCTTTTGGATCCTTTTTCACGAGGAAACTGTCTAGAGACATTTGTTTTTGTCTACGCTTTAAATTTTGACGAAATATTTTGCTCGTTAAGCAAAGTGTCGCTCGTTATGCAAGGTAATTTTCCCCCATTCTTTTTGCTCGTTATACGAATTTCTCGTTTATACGAGGCACTCGTTAAGCAAGGTTCCTCTGTATATATATATATATATATATATATATATATATATATATATATATAAAGTTTGTTGAACTTCGACCAGTGTTTGGGGTCATGAATTGTGTGAACATGATTTTCGGGGTCGCACATGATAAAGGTTGGGCAGCCCTGACCTAGACCTAGACGGCAAATTGGGTAGCGTGCAAACCCGCACTCAGAAAAGTTGCCAGTTATTCATCTACAACTAATATTACTATTGAAAATACTATCATGAAAGTAATTACGAATTAGTAAACTGTGTATTTATAACCCCCCTTGGGTACCACCTAAAAGAACTCCGCGTACCATCGGTGGTACGCTTACCACAGTTTGGTAATCGCTACTCTAATGGAATGCGAGTGTCGAATACAAATATTTTTAGCTCAGTTTACCCTCAGAGTTCGTCGATGACTATGAGTTTGATTTGACCACTTTACATTACATAGAACGAAATAAATCAAGAAATGGCATTAACTCGGTGCGCTTCGGTGGTGTAGTGGTTAGCGTCGCTGACTACGAATCCACCGGCCCCGGGATCTAGACCCGGTGACGGCAGGCGGCGCGCAGCAAAACCCACCTGTTCATCTTTCCACACAATAAAGAAATTGGGTGGTAGATAAATGGTTAGCCTAGTGGTTAAGACGCTGGGTTGCTGGTGGGTCGTGGGTCGGATTCCACGTTAAACTGTAGGTCTAAGGTAGAGTGACAAGCTTTTAACTATAAATAAATTATTTAATGTTCTTTACTGTCTTTTATAACGTGTGTTATTAAGCAAAGTTCGCCAACACGGGAAATTAGCAAAAATGGAAAAAAAAATCAGCAAGAATTGCTAATTGGTTGAGAAATATGATATTCCTTCACTTTTCCAGTATTTCCAACACACAAACTGTTTTTATCTGAACACGCTGCTTTCTACACCAAAAAAAGTAATAAATAAACAAATATAAAATAAATGAATAAATACTGTATATAAAATGGGATAACTAAACACAATATCAAAATAAACAATATCAAAATAAAAATAAATAAATAAAGTTAAAAATATTAACAATTATGTCACTCCCTGCATAGATGATAAGATAAAAAAAAAATACTCATCTGAGGACGAAATAAAAATTAAGGTTTATATGTATTACATCAGCGAAATAAATCAGCAAATATGCTTTAACCTTTCGAAAAAATAAGTCTATACTCGCACATTCGTAAACAAGTATAATTCATTAACGTGTCACCTTTTTAACCTCGTTCCTCGGTAACGCCATTAAAAAAAATATTTACAGAGAAACTGTTGTATTTAATATTTCAACTATTTAATAATAGAGTTATTACAGATAGTGTTGATAGTTTTCAATGTCCTTGAAACTCATAAAAACAACGTAACGTTACATCTTATTTTGGGTAGTGACAAATGAAGAAGGCGAGACCGTTAACATATTTAATGAATTTAAACAACAAAGATCCTGTCACAAGTCCTCAAAATAAACAAACAAAAAATAAATACATAATTAATAATAATAATTATTAATAATAATAATAATAATAATAACCCAGCTTTGCCTCCATCATGCAAAGGTACGCAAGTTAAGCCGCATGCATGAATACGCTTTTTATCATCATCCTCGAAGAATAACTGTCAAGTACGACTCGAAATAACGGAACTTGGTACAGAAATAGATTTATAAATAATTTTTATCATTAAAATTTGTAAAAAAAAAATGTCGTTTGTAAATGAAAATATTTACGTGCCCATAATGTAAATATTTGTCTTTTTACCTTCATTTTCATTGACCTTCTACATTCTACAACCTCTCTGAAACCAACGTGACATGTTGTACAATCATGCGCGTCATTCTTTATAAGACAATTCCCACTGTCTTGGGGTATGATAAAAAGGGGGTCATTGTACATCATTCATAGTATGATGATACGTCTTCGCAAAAAATTATATGAACAATTTCTAATTAATTGGTAAACCATTATAAAATTTGATAACCAATTTATAATAATTTATTTATAATAATTGGGGAAATAATTTACAATTATGATATACAGGGTGATTCATTTACTGGTGAATCACTCGATTGAATCACCTTGTATTGTATATTCAGGAATAAAATCATTACAAGTTTTATATATATATAACTGCATTTAAAATAAGTTGTCAGAAGATTTCTTTTTAAAGTTCCATTGTTATATATACAGGGTGTCCCATAAATCCTGTCTCATAGGAAAATTTATTTTAAATTAAAGTTACAGAAATAATACATTAGAACAAAAACAAATGTCCAAATTGATGTCTTGTTTTGGGACCTTTTTTTTTGTTGCAGGTAGAATAACAGGCAATGGTTAATATGCAAGTGAGTTACACTCTTGAGAAAAAGCCCTCAGATGTTTTTTTCTCTGAAATACCCAAAGTTAGCTCAGATATTCTCGACATGAATTCATTAAAAATAATTATCAATGTAAAATAGAGTCCTAAAAATAACGGTATTAAAATGCCTATCTAACTTTTAAAAATCGTATCCGGTAGACAGGATAAGATACGCTGTAATTTAGCTTACCGTAGTTGTTTCGTAGAATAATTTATAGGGTTGTTAACCCTTTAACGACGAAAGTTTTTGTAAAGTGAAATTATGAATACGTATATATGAAACGTCACCAATTTGTAAAGTCGTCCATAAAGGGTAAAGAAGTAGACATTACACAATATAATTTTTTTATATACTGTGTATGCTACTTTTTAGTACACACTACTTTAAATACTTTCCTTTTGCTACACTATTTTTCTATTATGAATGAAGGTTTGATGGAGGGCCGTACAGAGGGCCAAGCGAACGAGCACTTGCCTCGGGACCCGCGCGCTTTCAGGAGCCCCGCGCTCAATTGTATTGATGTGCGTGGAAAATTTGAGGAATTAGACGGATACAGGAGAAATTTCTCACAATATTTCCAATAAATCATAAAAAATTTAATTAAAAAATTAAATCATTGAAAACCAATATATATATATATATATAACCAATATATATTGGTAGAAACATATATTAGTTTCTCAAAAAGTTTTAATCCAAACAAACAAACGCATCCGCCAATAATTCTGTGTTGGCAATCTTATGGCAGCAACTCATCGTACGTGTAGCTATGTCAACAATCATAATTTTGCTTGTAATAAACTGATGCCTTTTTACCAAAAGGCCTCCCAATATGGCTCTGAACCAATTATGTCATCAATCTCCAACTACATACCAACACAACAAATGTACTGAATAGTAAATTTTGTGTATTTAAAATCTCAAATTTTAGTTTTGTAATTAACAAGTGACTGGTTAACAAATGTTAATTAAATGTTTTATGTTACTTATCATATAATTTTAATTACTTAAGCTTAATTGTAGTGTTGTTAAGAAAAAAGAAAAAAGCTTTATGGTTGGGAGGGGGGGGGGGGGGTTCTGTAAAGAAATGGGTTTTTTTTTTGGTCTTTGTTTACGTTTTTCTAATAGGATATCCGTTTACATAGAAATTGAATGTCTCGTTTCAATAAATTGCTATTTATATGTTGTAAAGATATATATAAAACGTATACAGGGTGTTTCAAATGTTCGGAATCAAAGGAAATATTTTTAATGTCTACATTAAGCCAGACCTAGAGGTGGGGCCACCAACTTGACCTTCGTGTGAAGAGAGATCAACGCACGGAACTGCTACGAAGTTACGAGGTATACACACACACACACACACACATATATATAATATATATATATATATATATATATATATATATACGCACCTCGGTGATGTAGTGGTTAGCGTCGCTGACTTCGAATCCATCGGTGCCGGGATCAAGATCCGCTGACGGCAGGCGGCGCGCAGCAAAACCCACCTGACCATCTTTCCATACAATAAAAAAAATTGGTTGATAGATAAATGGGTACCCCATGTAGCCTAGTGGTTAAGACGCTGGGCTGCTGATGGGGCGTGGTTCGGATTCCACGTTAAACTGTAGGTCTAAGATGGAGTGACGAGCTTGACCTTCGTCAGAATGAACAATTCGTGCTGAAGCAAAACCAAGGTTATACATTAAAAATATTTCCTATGATTCCGGACTTTTGAAACACCCTGTATTTTAAATATATAAAATAGACTTTTTTTTAAACTTAGACTTACAAGCTACAACATAGACTTAATAATGTTTTTCAGCTTATATTATCTTTCAAACCAAAAATATAGATAAGTATATAGCCAATAAGATAATTGCTAAATGTTATAAAAATTAAAAAAAAAATATCTGACACGCGTATAAAAATTTTAAAAGATTTTATATTAATTAATGTAAAGTGTAGGCCCTAGATCAGTGCTTCAAAAACTTTTTTCTGTGCTCGTGATCCCATTCTGATATAAAAAAAATGGGGAGCCCATTCCCTTAATGATGATGCAACACGCACACCCATTTCAACTGCAAAATATGCTCCCAAACTATTTCCCACGTAACGATGGAATTCTCTATAAGAGGTGGATATTTAATCCGTTCAATGAAAGGGCGGTAGAGTCTGCCGAGCTTGCAGGAAACCTAAATTTGCCATTCCTGTCGGAAGTCTTGCGTACATTTTGTATAGCATGGAAAAGTGAGTATGGAACTGGCGTCTGAAGCAGTGAAATTTTAAATTCCATTTGCGAATTGGGCTTTGCATCAGTGACCGCAATTACAAGAACAAAGCGATAAAACTTACGGTATATGTGCTACTTCGTTTTCTAGTCTACTGAACTGAATATAAGAAGATTAACAACTGCGAAGACATAGACGAACAGTTATGAAGATGGTTGGGTAATAGAAAATAATTTCAATTGTACAACTGTAACATTACAACACGAGTTTTTCAATTAGAAAAATAGGCTGTCTGATTTCACATATTTTGTACTTTTCGCTGGAAAAATAAACTTCAATTTTTCATGCTAACTGATTTGTTTGCTAAGCACCGGGACCCCCTCCCCTTTGAGCATTTCCCGAGACCCCCCAAGTTGAGAAATACTGCCTGTGGGGATAGCTAATACAGTATTTTCAACTTCTCTTTTTAGTAGCTAATAGCAGTCAAGAACTGCCATTCCTTTATAAGACAGTAAAGCGCGTGGTATGTATTAAGTATCCAGTAGGTAGTGTATAACTCCGCTAAAAAATATTAAAAAAAAAATTTTAAAGTTAAAAATTAACAAAAAAATAGCAAAATATAAAAATTTAAAAAAAAAGGACTATTTTGTTCTGTTATTATAACGTAAGCAAATATAGCTGCATATAAGCTAGCCTAGCCTAAACGCATAAAGAATCCTTGAACAGGAAATTATGCCATATTCAAAATGCCAAGCATACCATGATAATCTACACCAGTAGTTCTCAAACTGGGGTACGGCGTACCCCCAGGGGTACGCGAAGGAATCTTAAGGGGTACGCGAAGGGGTCCTGAAAATATAACCCTTTTAATTTTATATACGATTAACAAACGACCACAAGTCACACGGTCGTAAAGAAAGTAAAAATCCTCTATCTCTCTCGAAAATCCAGAAAATCCCGTGAAAGAATTGTACTGTACACACAATTGTACTGTACACACAATATGTAAATGCAATTATTGTATTTAGCTTTTTATTATTCGCAAAGTACCAACTGTAGGGTGTCCGAGACACAATGCTTAATAATAATAATAATTAGTCATATTTTCCTTATTGATTAATATCTAGACAATATATATTTTGTTTACATTTGCAAATTGTCCAAGTTTAGAACAGTTTCACATGATGACAACCGGCACCATCCATCGATACAGTGTCTATTCGACGCTCAAACTTCATTAGAGCATTAGCAAGATACTCTTGTGGAGTGGATTTAATAACCTCTGATTCTCTGATGGAGTTCTGCCAGATATCTGGAGTTGTCATGATATTGATACACAAGTGTTTTAACATAACCCCAGAGATCAGTGGTCCGCAACCTGGGGTCCGTGAATGAGTTTCAAGGGTCCGCAGAAGACAAGGGGTATGTTCTAATTCCACAAAACTAGAATATACAAATTATTCTCGCTAAGGCGTTCTAAAAAATAATCCATATTCTTCTTCAGGTTCACGAGTGAGAAAAGGTTGCGAACCACTGCCGTAGATAAAAGTAAAGTCGAGTGATCCAGGTGTCCTATCCAGCTTGAAACACATCAACATGAACGAGATTCACCAAAAGTTAATGTTTGGTGTGCTATGTCACGTAGCTGCATAATCAATTAATTTTTCTTTGATCATTGTACCGTGACTGGAGTGAATTGTAGACATTTTTTCTTCTCCAACTAAGAGCCACTGAAGTTGGCATAAGAAGTGTAATCTTTCAACAAGATGGGGCGACTTCCCACTGTGCCGTTGCTGTTCACAACTTTCTAGACCCAGTCTTTCTTCAGTGGTGGATAGGCCGTCGTGGACCGAGAACATAGCCACCTCGATCGCCTGACTTAACCTCTTTGGATTTTTATCTTTGGGAGGTATGTTAAGCCATTTATATGATAACCTGAATCCTACGTTTGGACTTAATGGAGGATGGTTGGTCCAATATTTACAAAATTTGGAAAATGGTCCGCTTTTACCAAAACTTTATCCAAAATGACCTGGAAACGCCTTCACTGCACCGAATTAATCTACGGATGAAATATCCAAACAGTTCCAAACACGCATAAATAGCAGGTTCTGAAAGTAAAGCCTAAAGTTAATCCAGTAAAGCCGAAAGCTTAAGGGCCAAATTAAATAAAGTAAATAGTCCAGCTTCACTGTGTAGGAAGATTGTACAAAATGTAATATTTAACTTTTACCGACCTCTTCCATATGATTCAAAACAACGTCAAAGCAAATAACAGCCCCTTACAGGGTGTTCACACCTGGTCACTTTTTATGGAATTCTTGTTTCAAATGACGTGTGTTCTCTGGGAATTACTGTACTTCGCCAGTCTGAACTTATTTGGAACTTTTTCGAGTGAAGGTACAGTTTCGTAAAAAAGTTCACCTAAAAACATAAAATTCCTATAAGCACGAAAAATTACTAATCAGGAATGAATGAGTTTTATTTTTGAAATTTTATTAGTATCAGCAAAAACCATAAAATTCCCCTACCCCCCCAAAAAAGGCATATTGTTACGAACAGTGTAGAATTATGAATTATTTCAATGTGTTTACACAAAAACCTTTGCCGTCTTTAATGATGTTGAATGCATTATTTATCAGCCGTGCATAACAAACAACTAAAGAAATCACCCATCCAACTACTGATCGGACCCAACGTCGCTTAACCTCACTGATCTTACTTGAAGGCGGTGTTACGACGTGGCCACGACGTAGGCCGTTATCTTTAACTGAACTTAATTTAAACTCAATTATAGCGAATATGACAGGAATTAAGTTTGTAGTTGACATTTAGTTGGTTAGAAAACTATTCTTCTTAGTTCTGTTTATGTAGTTGTGGTTGGTTGGTTGGTTTTGATTTTTTAGTTCTGAGATATACTGTACAGTATTATTTCCTCTCTCTCTCTCTCTCTCTCTCTCTCTCTCTCTCTCTCTCTCTCTCTCTCTCTCTCACCAGGGAATCTAAATTTCATTTGCTTCTTCAAAGCCGACACGAAGAAAGTCAATTTTAGACTGGTTCGCCGGCGAATTTGGTGTCTCAGATGCTGTTTTTGTAATCAAATATTCCTGTATTTATGGGAATGATGTTTAAAAACGAGTAGATGTTATTTATAAAAAGGTGCAACTTCAAATTTTGATGGGAAATTATGATTAATAATTGGTTAATTAATTATCAGAGTATGATAACTTTTCCCCTCTCAAGTGACGGTGAGGAACAATATTTGGTGAAACATTAAAAAAAATAACTGGTTTATAATATTTATCTATTTGCTCCTTTTCTTATAATTTCTCTCTCTCCCCTCTCTCTCCCACACACACACACACACACACACACACACATTCACTTACCTTTTTGAAGAAACTAATTTTCGTTCTTTTCTGTGAGAATTTATTTTGTCTTTTCTGGAGCATTTTTTCGGTTTGTTTTCTTTATTTTTTGCGATATGGCTGCTGCGTTGTTGCTTGTGGTTAAATAAATAGTGGAACGTTCCAATTGAGCTCTCGGATAAATAACGCCGAGACTCTTCTCCAATCAGGCGATGTCCAACAGCCCAAGATCAAGTGCTCTTTTTTCTCTCTTTTTATGGCTAATAAAAATTCATAAGATTCGGCCTTCTTTCAGCTCCGTATTGTATTACTGATGACTTCGCTAATATCTGTTTCAATTGCGTGCTCCGAAGCTGGGGACACTGTCCCACGGGAGTTTACACTTGTATTGGCTTTTTGGTCAAACGGTTTGTGGAATATTCCGACATAAATTCATCTCAATTTGCATTAATAGTACTTTGATTTAGCTTATTCGATGCCTAGTTGCGCGACATGCAGATTTAAGAGAATTCTCCGAATGTTACAATCACATAACATTTGCAATTCACATTCTGGATGAAAATGGATTTAAAAAATAAACATTTTCACCGGCTTTGTGCGAGCGGTTACGTCTGTTTCAATTTGACCAATCATACTCAGTGGTTGTGGCCCTGAGCGCGACGCAGATCGACAGCCAATCAGGAGAGCGATCGCCAGGGACGGTTCCAATATTGCACCGAAGCCAAATATATTCGGAAAAAGGGGAAAAATAAGCATTTTATTTTTAATTCAATTTTCTCCAAGATAGATAAACATACAAGGTTAAGCCGCTAATTTTCCGCTCGTTCTCGAGGGATAGCGAAAAAATAGAAGACAAATCTTTCTGCGCGAAGTGAGAGGGAACGTATATTTTTATATTTTCAAAAAATATAACAAAATTTGTAATATGTCAATAGTCAAATCGCATAAAAAATATTTATATTAACTTAATATTTCACTTTAGCAAGCTTCAGTCCTCTCCTCTTCAATCCCCCCCCAAAATTAAAAACTAGTCATTACCACAAAATTACAAAAACGGGGTGACCATAAAATTAGATCCAGATACCATAAAAATCTCATGCTAAATCAGCAATGATTCAAATATTGTACAATCCAGTACAATAAATACGATAAGTTTAAAAAGTGCAGTAAAAGTGAAAAAAATAAAAATTGTTACAGAACCCACCCAAAATTAAGTTTATTTTCGTATAAACAGTAAACCCTAATCAATATTATATATTTCATACGTTTGATATATTTACATATCGACACATTTTACATATTTACAGGGTGTCCCAAAAGTTGCGGAAGTTTAGATTAAAAATTTCATAATTTCTTGAATATTGGGCCCGCATAGCAACAGACTAGGCCTTGTTTTAAAGCTTGAAGTTTGGTCTCCCACTTATTTTTTGGAATGGTTTAACCTCCTTCGTAACGGCTAAAGTTATGTGGCGTAGGGGACCTACATCTTTACTTGGGATGAGCCACGGGTCGGTACATCATCTGGATACAGAGGAGTGCCACGCATCCAACTATACTATCCAGACCCAGTGTCACTTAACTTCGTTGATCGACCGGAAGTGGTATTGCGACATGGCCCTTCGAGTGGTATACAAGACATTACACTCCATTTTGATATCGTTCTCTCATTTCAGTAAACAGTGAACTAGACAGCCTAAAGTTAATAATGGTACAAAGACCTAATCCAGTAGTTTGTAGCTCCTCTGAAGATTGAACGGAGGGATGATTGGTTTCAGTATAAGATACGCAGTGCCACGAACCACACTCAGGTGATGACGATGGAAATGCCGAATGGACTACTTGGTGTGCCATTCATCATGAAAAAACTGTGACCTCTTCGATCCCCGGATCATTCGATTTCTTTTTTCCGTGATACTTTCAAAGGCAATGTTGTGCGTGCATCGCTAACATAACAAAAAAGATATTAAAGCGCGTAAGTGCGGGCATTGCATTGAAGCGGTCATCTAAGCACTCTAAAGGGTGGTGATAATGGTGAAAAGGTGGTGATAGTACATCTGTGTACCCGAAACGGTGGTGAATGAACACTTTTAACACATGCTATAGTCCGAGGTTTTCAAAACTTCACCAAAAAATCTAACTTTTAAAATCTTAAAATTACCGCTTCGCTCGTTCGTCTCCTACTGGCGTTTCCCAGATTTTTATCTCGACCTTGTCTATAAAATTAGAGAAATATCTTGTATACCATTCGAAAGAAGAAATTTTATTTAAAAAATAAAAATTTAAGCTTTAAAACTTCAATAAGTTACGAATTTTAAATTTAGCCGTGCCTAACCTTTGGGAACTATATATATATATATATATATAATATATATATATATATTATTATTACGTGTGTGCATGCATGCATTTGTGAATACTTTGAAAAGTCATTTCATTTCGACATCTTTAATAAAAGTTTATATAACATTTTTGAAATAATAAATTATAACTTCCAGTAAGTACAGGGTGTTCAAAAGGTTTCTACCCACCCAATGGGAAACACATTAAAACTCGTAACCCGATGGGAAATACACTTATGGAATATATCATAACTGCTCAAAATGTGCCCATTCACTTCAAAGCACGTTATTGTAATTAATAATTGACTAATTAATTAATTAATTGAAATTAATTACGTAATGTAAATCTCACTGAGTAGAAACTTTTTGGACACCCAGATTTAAAAGTGCGATAGTTTTAAATCTATAATACAAAAGTGAAAATGAAACTGGTTGCCAAACAAAAATAAGTGAACAGCGATACGCGCCATAGTAAACAAAGTTAATTTATCTTAAAACATGTGTAGTTATATTAACAAAGTATGTTAATTTGTATGTGAATTTCTTTCAAACAGATCTGTATGGATAAATTAACGAATATTTGTATTAGAAATGCGCGAGCCGTTAATGTTAAATTGGGTGAATATCGCGAAAAATGGTTAATATTTACGCTTGAAAAGGCCATTACATAATATTCTTCTATATCTCCTTCCCCATCGTGAAGTCAAAGTTACCTTAGACCAAATTTGGGGGCATCAGATGTCTTTTAGGCTGTGGAGGGCCCACACGCTGGTATATTCCCCTGTCTCTCTAATCCCTTTTTTGGGCTGTTGACGGAGAGATCCGAGAGGATTCATATATGTAGTAAAATATGTATACAAACGTATATACATATATGCTTTGTACGTGTGGTCATAGAGAGAGAGAGAGAGAGAGAGAGAGAGAGAGAGAGAGAGAGAGAGAGATTAACACCACTTAAAATTAAGGAATATGATATTCCAGATAATCAAATAAAATTTACTTTCCAAATGACGAAATGAAGGACAAATTCAAGTCCAAAAAATATGAATACTTTTGTTTTGAGTTTAAAACATTTCAATTAGGATTTGTCCTGTATTTTATAGTCAATTTGTCGGTATTTTCGCATGAAAATTCGTAAGAAAGAAGAGGCTGTTCCATCCCTCTAAAAAGGCCAAATCAAATGCCTTACGTTACGGCCTCTGCGAGGGACCTTCCTCCCAAATCCAAACGGCTTCAGGATTTCTGTCGGAGGTCCGCTGCGGGTGTTTAAGGACCGGAAAGATGCTTACAACTCTAGAGAAAGGCTCCAGGGGGCAACACCCTCCATGGGGGGTTGAACGGACGATTTGTAAAATGTTTAAAAAGGCGCGTGCTTTTTCTTGTCCGGCGGAGACCACCTCTCCCACCAAACCATTTCGGTTCATGAGTGATGGGGACGCCGTAGAGCTCCGTCGGCAGGAAATTCTTTCTTCGGACAAAGGACACGAACCTCCCTTCGAGACGTTGCTGCGATTCCAGAAACTCCTTTAAATAACCCTTAATAAAAACAAATAATTATTTTTACACATTAAAACGTGAGACAGAAATTTTGTGTGTGTGTGTGCGTGTGTGTATGTGTGTGTGTGTGTGTGTGTGTGTGTGAACAAAACTGCAACATTTCAATATAACAAAAAAAAAAGGTGAGTATTTCTTACGTTCTTCATTTTCGATCTTTTGTTTCTTTCGTACCTTTTTTCGCTTTATTTTTCTTCCTCACCTTTATTTAACCTTTTATTTCAACCTTTTTTTATCTTATCTCACCTTCACTTCCTTCCGTTCGAGCAATTAACGTTCATAGATATTTCTTCAGCGTTGAAAACTATATACTTTCTGCTGGAGAGTATTCCATGCACAGTTTACTAAAGAAGTTCAGATTTTAAATTTAGTTAAAACCGTTCTCCTTTTTCGCTTCTGTTCCAGTGTTAACGTTTTTCAGGGGCCAGAAACTGGTACAGCGCTCGGGCCAACTATAATGCGGCCACATTGCTCTAACTCCTCTATTATTGTTCCAGCATCATCGGGATTCGATATCCCGACCTCGGTGTCTTCAATTCGCTTATTGGAAAACGGTGTTTCACACCAAGGTACGGACGCTGGCTTTAAGGGAGTATGCGATATATACGGTCCGCGGTTCAGATTCTAGTTAAAGCTGTAAGTCCAGGCCCCTACCATACCCCCCCCCCTCTCGTCGTATGACCTTTGCTGTTACGAAGGAGGTTAAATAACCCCCAAAACAAGTATATGTAAACATGGATGGCATTTATGCCAAACCCAAAAAATTGTTATACCCCTGTTGGTATACAAGACGATACTCTAGCTGACTTTCTTCTATTTTTTACGCAGGAACAACTATTATGTTCACGCGTCTAAGTGCATTACCAACAGAACTATCGTTTTGCCCTGTCAATATAAGCAATATCAATGCTACCAACCTCTCCTGTTGGCCTTTAAATGACATTATTCAATGGAGAACGTATACGGTTTACAGTAAGTAAAATTTCCTTTTTTTTGTGGGCTTGTTTTTTTATTTGGGACCTTTCAACCTTCCAAATGTTCCGTGCGATGATTCCTCACTTCACGAAGGTCAAGCTTGTTGTCCCTCCTCTCGAGTTGGCCTGGTGAAGTAGAGAGTTGGTTTCTTTTGCTCTCCACCTCACATAGCCAGGTACGACCGGCTCATCTGGGATTGTTCTGAGCCAGACGTCTAATCTTCTTTTGAAGATATCCACCGCAACGCCACTCATGTTCCTTAGTTCCTTGGGCAACTGGTTAAACAGTCTCGGTCCTTTTACGACAAAACTATTTTCCTTCAGGGTTGAGGATGTTCCCCGTCTAGCCTTTAATTTGGGAACACGACACATTCTTCCTTTTCCTGGTAGGAGATGAATAACGAGAGAATTGAGACTCCTCGCACATAGGTCGGATCAAGCCTGTAAGTATTTTAACTTCTCATTTCCTTTTCTTATTTCTCTGCATTTTATTTTCCATTTACTTGATGATGGCCAACAGTTGTTAATTGACTGAAACGTTGTCTTCAATTTTTTTTTTTTTTATTTTCTATTAGTTTTAATTATTATTATTGTAAACACTCCATTTAACTTTATAAATGGTGGTGAATTGCTGCAAACTAAACTGTAAATTCTGATTACTCGAAATCTTTTCGCCAATTTACAGTTATAGTCATCTGTTAGTTCTGTAAACTTAGATCTTTTTGTGCAGTCGATGGTCTCTCACGCACTGTGACTGGCTTCCATTTCTATCCATTTGTAGACACTTTTTCGACTCCTTACAGAGTACCCCAACATCGCCTACTTCGAATACCTTCAGCACACAAAATTCGAGCGACAGAATGCTGTTGGTACGATGGTGTATCATAATTGTTAATGCGTTGACAACTAAAACAGACTTACTACAGAGAACGGACACATGTTCATATATACTTGCTTTAGGGTGCTTTATGAGGATTTGAACAACGGTTCAGGATCGACCCGCGGTCGACCTGCAGAATCCCGCCTCATTTGCGGAATTTGGTGTAAGAAGGAATTGCTTTCCGATCTCTTCCTGTCCTCGTAGCCAGCCACGCATGGCAGGTCAGGGACTTTGCATAGGAACCTGTCCAATTGGTTCTTGAAAATATTCAGGTTGGTGTGCTGAACCGCCTTTAGTTCTCTGGGCAGGAAATTAAAAAGTCTCGGGCTTCATATTCGGAGGGTATTTTCCATCCTTGTTTTCATGGCCCTTTCTACCACAGCAGCTGGGACGTTACAAAATCTGCCTCTTCTCTTATTTTAGTGTGTTTCTATTTCGTTTCTAAAGTTAGGGACAAGACCCTCGAGTATTTTCCATATGTATATTATTGTGTACCGCTCTCGTCTCCCTTCCGGAGAGTAGAGTTTCAGGGATTGTAATCGATGCCATTAGTCTTTATCTTTCGTTTATTCTATCTTAGCAGTAATAGTCCTTTGTATGGCTTCTGTGTTTGCAATGTCTCGTTTTGGGTATGGGCTTGTGAGTACTGAACAATACTCCATCACTGGTAGGACTAGACTCTTCCATAAGTTTAGCATGATGTTTGCTTTTCTGTTGTGGAAGCTCCTCAAGCGATTCTCACTATTTTTCTAGCTGTTGTAATTTTAATGTATAGACATTATTACTCCAAAATCCCTGACTTGTGGGTTTGGTGTTATCTGTTTGGCTTGCGGAGTTTTGTACCCTTTATTCTGTAGCTTTGTTATTACTATATCTTAGAAGTTGGAATTTTTCTTCATTGAACGTCATATTGTTGTAGTCTGTCTGCTTGAATAATGTTTCAATGTCATTTTGTGATTTTTCTATGTCACCTTCGTCCGATATTTCCTTGCGTAAGTTTTTTTCGCATTTATTTGTGTTTCCATTAGCGTTAGGCATATGATATCTATATTCGTTTCCAGAGCATAGATATCATATCTATGCTCGTTTCCAGAGCTAAATTTTGCAAGTATTGTAATTTGTAATTTGTATGGCCAGTATACAGGCCTTGTCTATTTGTGTATAATAAATTTATAGGTTTCTAATCTCTCTCTCTCTCTCTCTCTCTCTCTCTCTCTCTCTCTCTCTCTATATATATATATATATATATATAGAGAGAGAGAAGAGAGAGAGAGATATGAATTTACCCGGTTTCACTCAATGAATGCCTGTCAAAAATATACATTACCCAGAAACAGAAAGCAGACGTTGTATCTGAAACTACAAATGGATCCTTGATGAGAAAGAAATGAAGGCGAACAGTCGTCGTTTGGCACAAATTTAATAATAAGCAGTTACGAGGGCCAGAAACTGGCAGAACACTCAGGCCAGACGAATGCGGGCCATTGCACTAACTCCTGGATTATTGGTACCAGCACCATCAGAAGTCAAATCCCCGATCTCAGTGCCTTCCCTTTAATTACGGGAGAAATGGCGTTTGCCCACTGAGATACGACGACCGGAGCGCAAATATTTACACGGATTTACACGGAGCGCCAATTTACACGGAGCGCCAAATTACACGGAGCGCCAAATTACACGGAGCGCCAAATCATCGATAAATAGCATCTTCACCAAAAATGAACACAGTGATTAACCCTTTACTGCACAGAGGTCTTTACCGAGACTGAATAAAATCGTCTGGCGTTAACCAGAACAAAATCAGTAAAGTTAACACTGTGCGCTAACGCTAAACGGTTAAAGTTTCATTTTTGTAAATTTTAAAGGAAATGTCACAATTTATTAAAATAAAAACATTTAATTTTAATTTTTTAAATATTTTTAACTTCCATTTTGCTTATCCCAAAATGGAACTTATTTTGTGACGAGACAGTCTGTTGAAAAAGACTTGTGGTGGAATTCTATGTTCCTCACCTATAAATACTAGTTAGAAAAAAAAATCGACTTTTACTACAGGACTCTTTGAATTAACTGTGCATAATCTTTCGTTGAGCTTTCCTTTTGTTATATAAGCATTTTTTAAAAGAAAGTCTAAATACTAAACATCAGGGTTTTTTGGAGTGAACGTACAAGACGACAAATGGTCCACATACACAAATATGAATACTTATATAGAAGTATATATATGTATATATACCTATACCGTTACCTATAAGTTATGTAGTTACTCCAAAGTGCGCATGCAGACAAAGTATATATATATATATATATATATATATATATAAATCTATTTTAATGAAGGTTTTCCATAACTAAACTCAAATATTGGTGGAGAAGACCAATAAAGGAATTGAAGTGGCCCGCTTTTATCCTCAAATTTATTAAAGTTTTCCCCCAATTCTTTTTAACAAGAAATCATTCGCTTCGTTTTTACCCCCAACGGTGAGATAGTCCATACAGATAATAGTAAGGCATCTTCTCTATATAAAATACCCAATTTATGCCCTCTATATCTCTACGCAGACAGGACGAACATTTTGAGCAAACCTTTGGCTTATTTTATTTTTTTTTTTCTATTTTTTTATTTATTTTTTTTTATCTTTTTCTGTAAAGGGTATTCAGAATGGAGATATATATATATATTTTCATTTTTAGTAGCTTGTTAACTGTTCAAGACAAACTGAGAGACAAATTTTAGGATAATTACGAGCTCCATTTTTCATACGACCATTCTCCCCCCCCACCATCAAAGAATTATATATATATATATATATATATATATATATATATATATATAGAGAGAGAGAGAGAGAGAGAGAGAGAGAGAGAGAGAGAGAACCTTACGGAATCAATTCTAATTCAAATTCCTCCGTCGCATTAATACTTTGGAATTGATTTTGGAAGGATATATAAGCTTTAAATAATAATGATAATAATAATGATAATAATGATAATAATAATAATGATAATAATAATTTTAAGTTAGACATTAAACAAATATTTGATTCAAATTCAAATTCCTTTTTCTGGCAAATAGTTGAAATATTCTTCTTCCATTCCTGATCAGAAGGAAATTTGATTTTTTATTCCGATTCCGATTCATCCGGATTTTCTCTCTTCTCTCTCTCTCTCTCTTCTCCTCTCTCTCTCTCTCTCTCTCTCTCTCTCTCTCTTATATATATAGATAGATATATATATATATATATATATATATATATATATATAGTTAAAATTGTTACAAATTTAACACTTATTAGGATGGACTGCATTTGTCGTAGATGACAGAGGTGTCTCGAATTGGGGTTAACAAGTGCCTTAACCCCTCCCCCTTCATCGTACCCCCACCCCCCCAATCTAACTCACCCCAGCGAGTATTTTAACCTTTTCAAAGCAAATCCGTTGTTTCATCTTCTTCCAAGTATGGAATGAGGGAAATACTTTGAAAATTATTACAAATTTTCCGACGTTGATGTCAACTTGCATACTGCGGTTAAGAGTTACCTCGTGGCCAGCCCACAAAACCGCTTCCCGTTAGATCAGCGAGGTTAAGCGACGCTTGGTCGTTTGAGTAATTGGGTGCGTGAGTATTCTTATCTATTCGGATTATATAGTTACCGATGGTTCGGATCTCACGTAAAGCTGTTGGTCCCCTCTTTCATATAACCTTTTTCTGGTCGTTATGAAGGCATTTAAACAACTCCGAGTCACTATGATAAATTTATTACAGGGTCAATAGTGAGGCTGGAATTTCTACCTTCTGGGTAAAATATCTTCCATCAATGGCACTTTGGATGAAGTGAAAAAAATGAAATTTGAGAAGTTAGTCTTACTCTGTGTGTGTGTGTATATATATATATATATATATATATATAAATTCGTTTACTTTATTTACTGACAATATACTTACCCAAGTTCATTAGTTAAACCCTTGTTAACTAAAAACATGGTAAACTATCAGTAATAGATTGGAAGAAATTAGGGAAACTGATATGCAGTATTATTTTCTTATGGTATGATTATTATATAGGATGATTCACTCGCTGGTATCCCCATAGTTTCGTATTAGCGATACTGTGGGGCTACCAACGAGTGAATCACCTTGTAGTATGATAGTATTATTTTCTTCCTGAGATTCCATTGAATAAACTTTATCTAAAAGAAGGGATTTATGCTATTGGGAGAGAACCTCCTTTCCACGATAGGACAATTCCTAGACCACCTTCATAGGAATCCTGCGCTTCGGTAAACTTTTAGTAAGTGTTGTGAACTTTTCACACTTTTAGCTACCCAAACTTAACGCTGTATAATTCTTGCAGAATCTTAAATTTGCTTTATAACAGATCTTTTAGACTGCTGTATAAGTTACCTCCAAGATGCTCAGCTTCGCAAATGTTCACTAATCACGTTTCGAGCCTCCCTAAGGTAACAAGACGTGATCAGTACAGTCTAATGCGAAGAATTCAAAACTTAGACAGTCCAACTGTCCAAGCTATTCATCATTTCTGCTCTATATCTTCTAGACCAGTGGTTTCCAACCGGTGTGTCCCGACACTTTAGTGTGTCGCCGATTTTCCCAGGTGTGTCGCGAAATTATCCAAAGTTTCGAATGCGAGTGTGCTTATCACATATTTCTCCAAATATAAACAAAATATGTAGTTATTATCAAGCTCAAGTACCTCATTAAATAAATGTTTTCTTTGCAATGCTACTTTTTTACTCATTGCTCTTAATTATTTCTTTGATTGTCACTATATTTTTAACTTCTCTCTAAATACATTTTAAAAATATAAATGGTGTGTCCGATCCTTTTTGATACATCAAAGTGTGTCGCCATCATAAAAAGGTTGGAAATCACTGTTCTAGACTATGGACATCTTAGTATGAAAGTGTTTGTCTATGGCTACACTTAAAATCAACATTGGTATGTCTATAGCTAAACTTAAAACCAACAGTGGTATGTCTATAGCTACACTTAAAACCAACATTGGTATGTCTACAGCTATATTTAAAACCAACATTGGTATGTCTATAGCAGCGATTCTTAACCTTTTTCGTGTCATTTCCCCCTTCGACCAGTTCGCCCTACCCGATTTCCCCCTCCATTAGGATACTGAAAAAAGTAGCCTCGAAGACAAAATTTAATAACATTACCAGACTCATAATGCACATTAATTATGTGATCACCAAACAAAATTCTGCCGTAAATCCCCCCTGGATTCCTGAAATTTCCCCCAGGTTAAGAAATGCTGGTCTATAGCTACACTTAAAACCAAAATTTTTATGTCTATAGCTACACTTAAAACCAACATTGGTATTTCTATAGCTACACTTAAAACCAACATTGTTATGTCTATAGCTACACTTAAAACCAACATTATGTCTATAGCTACACTTAAAACCAACATTGGTATGTCTATAGCTACACTTAAAACCAACATTGTTATGTCTATAGCTACACTTAAAACCAACATTGGTATGGCTATAACTAAACTTAAAACCAACATTGGTATGTCTATAGCTACACTTAAAACCAACATTGGTATTTCTATAGCTACACTTAAAACCAACTTATGTATTTTTATTACATGTACTTTTTAGTGTTATTTTTAGTATTAGCTTTGGGTAGCTTTTATTATTAATTGTATCATTACTCGTTTTATTATGTCTATTATTTGTATTCTTTTTTAGTCCTAATTTTTTAGTTTTTAAATTTATTGTTTAGTTATCCATATCGTTTATTACCTTGATGAATATTGTACTTTTTATGGGATTTATTTCCTGTCCATAAAGATTATCATTATCATCATTTATCATATATATTTATATGACATGTTAATGGTGTATTGAAAAAAAAAATTTGTAGGTTAATATTTTAATTTAAAATCATTTAAAGGTAATCATATTGTTTTCAACCTTCAAATTTCAAACGTCGAACTTCAAACTTCAAACGTCGAACTTCAAACGTCAAACGTCGAACTTCAAATATCAAACGTCGAACTTCAAACTTCAAAATTTTATTAAAAAATGAATACAAGTGACAGAGTTTTACAATTTTTAGATATTTGTTATGACATTAATATGTTCATAGTACTCTCATCTGAATATGACCTTGAAAGCATGGAGGCTTTTTAGGCAAAATTAATGACATTTAGCTTATTTACTACATAAAAATTAAATAAGAAGCTTTTTTAATGGTTGATATTCCAAAACTTCGTAAGTAGCTAACGCACATTTTAACAGAAAAAGTATAAAACTGACTAAGGCAGTGGGTCCCAACCTTTATAGGTCGACATATCTAGTATCTACCATACCGAATAAAACAAATGACCCAGAAAAAATGAGCGAACTGCTTAAGGTACAATTTAACTCTGCGTTCAGCAACCCCTAAATTCGAGAAGAAAGTAGAAAATCCAGACTGAAGTAGATACAAATCAGTCAAGAGCACATACGGACAGGAATCTATTAATGGATTTAGAGTTCGTGGAATGAGACATAATTAAGGCTCTGTCACAAATACGAGAAAATTTAGCACCAGGGTTAGACGCATGGCGTACCATGTTTCTGAAGAAATGCAAAAAAGTATTGCCAAGCCACTATACTTACTATGGAGAAAATCACTCGACAGAACAAGTTCCATTCCAATGAAAGAACGGGAACATTGCCTCCCCCCGTTCTTATTCAAAGGAGGTAACAGATCAATGCCTAAGAACTATCGGCCAGTAGCTCTCACTTCCCACCTTATGAAGCGCTTTGCATGCGTAATTAGAGGCAAAATTGTTTACTACCTAAAAAAGAAGAATTTGTTTAACCCGAACTAACATGGTTTCAGAGTTGGAAAATCATGCCTATCACAGTTATTGGACCACCAAGAAAAAGCTAAAAACACTGTTGAGGTCAAAATAAAGATGTAATATATACCGGTTTTGGTAAATTTTTCGATAAATGTGATTACAGAATTATAGTACACAAACTTAAGAATAGAGGAATTACTGGGAAGCTTGGACAATGGATATTTAATTTCCTGACTCAAAGAACGCAGAGTGGTAGTAGAGTCAAATCTGAATTCTCTTAAAGTCGTCAGCTTCGTGCCACAAGGTACAGTACTAGCTACCGTGTTGTTTATAACAATGAGTGCAGACATTGATGCAGTTATTCAAGGCAGTATCGTATCATGATGACACAAAACTATGCAAGGACATATCAAATGAAGGTGACATAGAAAAATTACAAAACGACATTCAGCATTATTCAAGTGAACAGAAGACAGTGGACAGATCTGAAGCTCGACGAAGAAACATTACAACTGATAAGATATGGTAATAACAAGGAGTTACAGAACAAAGGATACGAAACATTACAAGACAGACAGATAACACAAAAACCCATAAGTCTGGAATTTTGGAGTAATAATGTCATTGGGTACAGAATTCAGAAAGCACTATAACATTAAAATTACAACAGCAAAAAAATAATAGAAATTATTTGGAAGAGCTTCACAGCAGCAGAAAAACAAGCATCATGCTAAAATTATGGAAGAATTTAGTTCCACCAGTAATTGTGTAGTGGCTCAGTACTCACAAGCCTATACACAAAACGAAACATTGCGAACACAGAAGTCATACAAAGGACTTTTACGTCCAAGATAGAGGAAACGAAAGATAAAGACTACTGGTCTCAAGCTCTCAGCTACACTCTCTGAGATTCTACTCTCTGGAAAGAAGA
Source organism: Bathynomus jamesi (assembly GCA_023014485.1). NCBI lineage: Eukaryota > Metazoa > Arthropoda > Malacostraca > Isopoda > Cirolanidae > Bathynomus > Bathynomus jamesi. Next base: position 603,202 of record JAJOZX010001576.1, on the reverse strand, counting down.
CGTGAGCGATACACAATAATATATATATATAAAATACTCGAGGGGTGTGTACAAAATTTTAGTAATGAAATAGAAACAATGGAATGAGAGAAGTGGTAGATTCTGTAGTGTCCTAGCTGCGATGGAAGTAAAGACCATGGAAACGAGAATGGAAAATACCCTCGAAATACGGGGTCCAGAACTCTTCAGCGTACTGCCGAAAGAACTGAGGAACCCCCAGCACACCAACCTCAAAAACTTTAAGAACCAACTGGACAGCTTCTTATGCAAAGTCCCTGACCAGCCATACGTGGCTGGCTACGAGGGCAGAAGGAAATTGGAAAACAACTCTCTCCTCCACTAATCCCGCAAATGAGACGGAATGCTTCAGAAGGGTCGACTACAAGTTGATCCTGAACTGTCGTTCGAAACCATCATAAGGTTATCGCAGAATTACTTTCTTGAGCCTTCTATCTCGCATTACTAGGCATAACGGTTCACCTTGGGATTGTCCTGTGACATGTGTCTAGATTGCTTTTGAAGGTGTCTACGTCGACACTCGTAATGTTCCTTATATCTCTTGGTAATTGGTTAAATAGTTTTGACCCCTCTAACGACGAAGTTATTCTTCTTCAGTGTTGAGGTTATTCTTTAACTGTCCTTCATGCATGAGTTTAGGAATATTGAACATTTTGCTCCTTCGTTTATTTGATTACAAATTTTAATTTGAGATTAAGAACTAGCTTTTCAATTGCTTTCCAAATGTAAATTATGGTGTGTTTCTTTTCTTCTTTCCAACGACTACAGCCTTAATTTACGGAATCTTTCCTGTAATTTAGGCTTCTGAATCTTGGCTCTGAAGTTAATCTGAATTCTTTCTAATTGATTAATTTCTTCTTCTTATATATATATTTAGTATATGGGGACGTTGAGACTGAGCAATATTCCAGTTTTTGTATTGATCAGTGTTTTCAGCAAAGAATCCATTACATTCTCGTCCCTTTCTTTAAAGGTTATCGGTATCTGTCCAATTATTCTTTTGCTTTGTATAGCACTATTTTTTTTTTCTTTCCTAAAATTTTGCATCGTCGGTTATTATAACTCTTAAAGCTTTTGCTTTTGAGTTTTTCTGAATTTCCTGTCCATATGGGGTATAGTAGTTCATAGACTAGTTCCTCCTTTTTGCCTATGCCTTCGGAGTAGATGCTTTTTCGGTGTTTACTGTTACACTGATAATCTGTATATTGAACCAATAAGAAATGGAACTTTTAGTAAACATCAAAAACATTTACAAAACGGAGAATGAGGGGTATAGATGTAGACTTAAAAGGTAGCCACTTCAAAGAATCAAAATAAAATTCGTTAACAATTTTGCTGGTTTATCAAATTCATTAATTTGTGTTAAATAAAGGAAATAAACATCACTATGAAAACCAGCACGAGGGCCACAAAAATCACTCGGCGGGCCGCATACTGCCCACTGGCTGCGGGTTGCTCATCGTTGCTCTAAAGAGACAGGATTCCAACTCAAATGAAATGCTGAAATTTACAATAACGACTCGTATATTTTCTGTACGATTTTGACAGAATGGTTCCCACTTAGTTTATGCTTCCCATAATGTAATTTTCTCTTGTATCAAATTTCGTTTTGTAACTTACTCGTCTAAGGGCCGTTCCCCGTATAATGTTTTGGAGATTCACATAGTGTCTGTAGATGTAATTTTAACCATAAAATTTTTACGAGATAAAAGAAATAGCGGCTTCAGTATGATAAATTTTGGATATATATATATATATATATATATATATATATATATATATACACAAAGGAATACAAAGGACATCAAACAGCAACAGACCGGCTGGTCCGTATGAGGCTCTGTTTAAGAAAGGAAGGTTAAAAGATGTAGAGAAAATTTAAAAACAAGTGAAAGTTTCAAAGCAAACCAAAGAAGAGAGATTGGAAGGAAGGAGAGAAATGTGTGTGTGTATCAGAGCTGGGCACTTGCGGCATATTTTGCGGTACTGCGGTACTACCGCACTACCAAACCGGGACCGCATAACGCAGTACCGCAAAGGATCGCTGAAAGTACCGCAGTACCGCTACCGCATTCAAATTTCCGCGTACCGGTTTGGTACCGGTTTGGTAGTGCGGTAGTACAGCAGTACCGCAGTACCGCAAAATGCGCCGCAAGTGCCCAGCTCTGGTGTATATATATATATGTGTGTATATATATATTTACACTTTGGTAATGTAATATAAAAAATGGCCAATTTTATCTTTATGTTGTTATTGACAAGTAAGTGATTATTCCAAGCATCGTGAAATCCATCATCGTTCTGTTTACTAAAGACAGAATCTATTGACCCCGGGGGAAAATTATCCCTGGGAGGACTCGGTTTCGCTCGAGGTGAGAGGAACCCCCGTGGCAAAACAAGACTCGGGCAAGATGGCACGTTTGCCCCCCAAGAGGTAACAACCGGTGAAATCGGCAGGTGGTGAAATAAGCTATCCGTTCTTTTACCTCTCCTTGATTGGTGTAAATGATGCTTTTAGTGCTTTCGGATCTCTGCACATTGTCCTGCCGAGACCTCTCCCTTGGAACTGTATTGAGATGTGTGTAAAGATAAAAACGTTATATTCGTATACGACCCGAAAACACTCCGACGTTGTTATACACCTCAGTTATGGGAATGGATGTCTCGCAAAAGAAAGAGAGAGAGAGAGAGAGAGACAGACAGAGAGACAGACAGACAGAGAAGCGTGGTGTTGAGGAAAAAACTATTACTAAATTTCCTTAAATTTAAAAACAAACTTTTTTTTTCATAAATTGTGCAAAAATTAGACAAAACAAACTATTAAATTATATACTGTAACGCTTTTTACGTGTGATAGACAGAGGAAAAGCGTTACAGTATATAATTTAAGACTGTTACACGTTAAAAAAGATATATATATATATATATATAATATATATATATATATATATATATATCCAGGCTTCGTTTTTTTTTAAATTCAAAATTTCTTTATTTAGTACGCTGACGAAGAGACAGTGGAGGCTTTTGTTCCTCAAGGATCTCGTATATCGCGGTATTCCTCATGAATATATTTTAAGGAGGAAACAATGAATATGTATAAAGTTTTAAATCCTATTTTTTTACAGTAGCAAGATACTATTCAGCTCCTTTTCAGGAACAAATAAAGAGGCAAAAGACAGACATTATTAATCATGGAAAGTTTATTATTTATATATTTCCTACTGTGAACGAGAGACAGGCATTTAGTGTTCAAGATCTATACTTAATATTGAGTTTGAAGAAATGCGATCATTTTGATGAAATTTTGCCACCCCTATGATAGGCTTGCCACGTTTTAAATATCAAAATACGGGGCAGCTTCGGGTTCGATCGTGAAATTTTCGTTAGCAATTAATTTGTCCACATTTTGCGAGTCTACACTTAAATGCTCGCGCTTCTTCACTTGGGTTACGTCGTGGTCATGTAGCAACACCACTTCCTGTAGATCACAGAAGTTAAGTGACAGCGGGTTCGGGTAGTAGTTGGGTGGGTGACTGCCCTCTGCGTTCAGATAATGTAGCCATCTGGAGTTCGGATCTCGCGTAAAGTTGTAGATCCTCCTCCTTCACACAACCTTTTCTGTTACAAAGGAAGGTAAACAACTCCCAAAACACACACACACACACACACACACATACATACACACACATCTCGAGGGAAGCTATTTGAAACTAGAACTCTGATTTGTCTACCGGCGAATAATTAATTCGTCGATAATCCAGTCAAATTCCCAATTAGCCAAATCCTACAGTTTCTTTTATTCAAGTTACTGCAGAGACGATTTCGCCTCTTTCCTTCATGACTGGTTCCCTGTAGAAAATTTTGTATTTATAAATGTGCGAGGAAGTTGTTTTTTTCTGTATTTTTAATGGTTTTTGTAAAATGTGTGAACGTGTCTGTGAAGAATATCTTTGTTAACCTTCAACAGGTAGGGTTGAGGGTTAACAAAGATATTTTTCACAGACACGTTCACACATTTTAACAAATCCACATATTTTAACAAACCACACATTTTAATAAACAAAATACGACAAACAAACGATTACAACAGTAAGAAAGAGAACTACGCCAGCACATCCACTCCACTCAACACTCAAGAACTGACTGAGGATATAGTACAGAAAATATCAGGTAGAGATCAGCAATAGCTGAGTTGGCATAGTGACTTGAAAAAGCGACATTTAAGAATTTGAGATTATCTTTGGTAAGATATTTTCTTGAATTTTATCCTTGATTATTTTCTGATTTTGAAATGGCTGTTTTAATTGCTTTATTTTAACTAATTTGAACTATTAACTACATCTCTATCTATAAATAAAAAAAATTTTGCGCGGTTTTGAGCGGAGTAACAAATATCTCTTTCGCTCAGTCACCTGTTATGATTGGCTGACTCGCGTAAAGTGGGTGGAGCCAATGTCTCTCGCTCAGCCTCCCGTTAAGGTCGGATCTATCAAGATGAGCGGCGTTAAAGATCACGAAGTGATCACAAACCTTACCCATAGGGTAGGAGCCGAAGGCGCGGCTTGTCTACTAAAATTTTAAGATCTGAACCAAACTTTGTTTCATGCCGGCTCCTATTTTCACCTAGATTAACTGTAGGTTAGATTACTCTGTTTAAATACTTTGGAACTGATATGAAAACGATACAAACAAAGAAGTAAGATGGAATTAATTCACAGTAACACTAAACGATTGAGTGTAACCATCAGATAAACCATTTATCTGACTTGGATAATATCAACAGCCCCGAGTGACTTTATATTGTAGAAATGTAATGTAATGTAATGTACGCATACAAACACTAGAACAAATAGAAATTAATGGAGAAAATTAAAATGAAGTTTGGAATTAAATAATCACCAATCTGCCACTTCATTGGAAACAGTCCGTCGTCTGTCGCCAAATTGTCCGACTTCATCGAAGTATAGACTGTAGAAGACCAGACAGGGATTTATAGAGAACAAAGATACAAATTCAGTCCCCTCTAGGAGCTAGGTCCCTAAATTTGGACGGAAAGAATATACAGGGCGTCCCAAAAAAATGTATACACACTTTAACAGCTGATAGCTCAATTGATGTTTCTTTCTTTCCAAGTTAAACCCAGTAGAATTAATAATGGCAGTCAGACTAAGCTTTGAACAAAGGAAATTCATTCTAAAATGCTACTGGAAGTGTGAAAACGCAGTTGAAGTGCAAAGACAGTTTAGGAGGGAGTTTCAAACAGATCCACCAACGCGACTTACCATCACTCGAATTAGAGATAAGTTTGAAGCCGATGGAACTGTTCAGAATGTCCACAAGAAGCGTTCCGGAAGACCACGGACATCGACAAGCCCCACAAAGCAAGAAAGAGTACTGGAAACGTATCACCAAAGTCCAAGAAAATCTGTGCGGCAAGCGAGTCGTGAGGTAGAATTTCAGAATCGTCTGTCCAACGCATTTTGAAGCGCTGTCAATGGAAAAGTTACATTCCAAGATTAGTCCATGCTATTAATGAAGATGATGATGATCCGGACCGAAGAGTGGAGTATTGCGAGTGGTACTTGGCACGATGTGGATGTGGATTGGACGAAGGGGTTTCGTAGAATACCCTCCGCGTTCACCAGACCTCACACCACTAGACTTTTTTTTATGGGGATACTTAAAAGACAAAGTCTACGCTATAAAACCTGCAACAGTCACTGAATTGAGAGCAGCCATTGAACGAGAATGCACACAAATACCAAACGAAATGTTTCGTGATGTTTGCGATTCCATTGCTTCGCGTTATCAGCAGTGCCTGGACCAGAACGGACGTCAGTTTGAAAACAGGCGTTGACAAAACAATTAAATAATGTCTGTAGATTCTATTACATTTTGAAAATGAAATGTATTTTAAACACTGCCTTTATAAGTATTTAAAGTGTGTATACATTTTTTTGGGACGCCCTGTATATACACCTAGGTTGGTTTCGCTTCCGTTCGAATTATTCATTCTAACGAAGGTCAAGCTTGTTGCTACACCTAGAGTGACTTAGACCAACAGCTTACCGTGGAATTCGAACCACAAGTTCAAATTCCCGAACTCGATCTCATGACCTCCCGCTCAGCACCCTGGCGCCTTAACCACTAGGCTACCCAAGGTACCTATTTATCTACCAACCAATTTTATTGTGTGGAAGGATGAACAACTAGCGTTTTGCTGCGCGTCGCCTGCTGTCACTGGGAATCGAACCCGGGTCGATGGATTTGTAAACAGTGACGCTAACCACTACACCACCAAGTCGCATTTATATATATTTTTATATGTACACACACACACACACACACAGTGTGTATATATGTGTGTGTGTGTGTGTGTATATATATATATATATATATATATATATATATATATATATATATATATAAAGAGAGAGAGAGAGAGAGAAATTATAAAGGTAAGTAAATGAGCGCGAAGAAAGCAGTTATTGATAATATTCTATAACTGCTCATGAAATAAATCCACATCAATCTAACGTCAGCCGAAACCCCTCATAATTGAAGTGTTAACTCAATTATAACTGCTTTATAACAGAAATATGGGTGTATTACAATACGAATGCCTTTGAGTTAATCGCATGCATGGTTAGGAGGCATGGAATTGAGATTATTCACGATTTAATAAATTGCCACAAAGAATTGGGGTCTGCGAGAGTAAAATGGTTTTTAATCTATGTGGCAATTTCTCAGGGCAGAAATTGGACGTCAAAGATCAGTCGTTCAAATGGAGAAAATTATCGTTTTGAACGAGGCTATAAATTTCAATATCCTGTTGTGTAATTTTCATTATTTTATCGCATAGTTTTAATTGCTAGCCTACCTTTTTTTTTTAGCTTTATTTTCAATGTTTTTTAATGGTTTATTAATGGTTTATTTAATGAGTTTATTTCATATTCATATCAAAACGTTGGTTTTATCCTATTATTTTATAAAAGAATATATTAAAAAGGAGTTACAGTTTCTTAATGAAGAACAGAAGTAGAGTTAAAACAGTAAATATACTGTAATTATATCGTGGAAATGAATTTTCATTTTGCGGTTACCCGATATGAGCGGTAACATCTGACCAACAACATCATCCATTCAAATCTTTTCTTCTTTTGTATTTCCTGAAAGAGTGTCTGGAAGTAAATTCCGCTAAACATGCCTTCAACCATCCCGTAAACGCATGAAAGACCAGTAAGCGACTTTCGATCAAGGGTTCGATAACGCCGGAATGATTGTCGCAAGTGAAGAAGATTAGACACGAATGCGTCCAGACAGCTCGTAAAAGTGACTGCGAAAAGCCTCTAATGACTGCTATCGCCTCACCTTAAGGAGAAAACATCGTTAAATTTCTACCCATTTTCCTTCCATACCCTTCCTTCCTCGTGCCCCGCATCCATGTGAGACGATCTGCATGGAAAGGCTTGGAAAAGCTTGGATTGCGTTTGCAAGAAGTTATCTTTAAGGAGTAAATTGTACGTGCATAGGGATATTTATATTTACTTTTATGTGGACAGTATGCATAAAGTTTGTACATTATACAAAAAGGGAGTCACCAATAGAATGGACTGCCAGGAATAAACCCATACACTGATTATGAAACTTACTTTTAAATACAAACAAACTTTGACACTTCGAAAGAATAAAAAATTAAACGTTTTCTAATTTTTTCTTTTTTTGTAAAATTTGAGTTTAGTTTTCATTCGGGAGATTAAAAAGGATTATTTTCAGTTGATATCGATAAAATAATGTCAGTTACTTTACGTAAACCTTCCCCCTCCCCCCGCCTAAAAAAGGTGTAGGTAGCGGACCTTTGTACAGTTACGGAAACACCTAAGCGGATACCAGAGAAAATTAATTGGTGACCCCCACTGCAATATATAATACAATGTTTTTTTCTTCTGGTTTTAATGCAGCAAGTGTGCCTCGTATATCTGCAACAGACATTCAGCGTTTCAAAGCCTAAGGGATCCTCAACTGCATCTGGCAGAACAATGTCCACGCTGGTCATCAAAAAAGGGTTATTTATATAAAGTTTGCCTGAATGAATTACGAATACCTCTGCAGCTTTCCTCGTCCAAGAAGACCTGATTTAAATTTAGAATTATTTCTCCTTGTTCCTGTCCTGTATTGCAATTTCTATATTCTTTCTACTTTTAACTTTATAAAATCATTAATGTTATATTCATGCTTAATATATATATATATATATATATATATATATATATATATATATATATATATATATATATATATATAATATATATATATATATTATATATATATTATATATAAATAAAAGGTCTGTTCAAAAAGTATCCGGACAGGGTGTTTATTTTTAGAACAAGGTCACGCTTGGAGTTGTGACTGTGCTAAACATGTTTCTGCATGTCGAGACAAGTTGACTGATAGGGTTGCACTTCATTGTGTAGCGTCAGTCCACTGTGGTGAGCTGATAAAGTTAAACGTGTTTTGTTTCGGGGCGATTTCTTACGATGTCGGAGAGCACCAAGTTTTTCTTTACTGTGAAAGTGTTGTGCACCATGAATATGTGCCACAAGGACAAACAATCAACAAGGAATTTTACATTGAAGTTTTGAGACGTCAACGTGAAGCAGTTCGGAGGAAACGGCCGCAGAAGTAGGAGTCCGGAGACTGAATGCTTCATCACGATAATGCGCCATCTCACTCGTCGCAATTTGTCCAGCAATTTTTATTTTTGGCCAAAAACGCTACTCCCCAATTACAACAGCCTCCATATTCAAACAAACAAACTCTGAAAGGGCACCGATTCGATGATGTTGAGATCATTAAAAGAAATTCGACGGAGCAGCTTTTGGCCATTCTGAAAAGTGCTTTCTACAAATGTTTTCAACAGTGGCAGGATCGTTAGGCAAAGTGTGTGGCTTCAGAAGGAGCGTACTTTGAGGGAGATTAAGCCTCAAACCCTGGAAGTACCATATTCTGTCTATAATCGCATCAGTCTGGATACATTTTGAACAAACTCATGTGTGTGTGTGTGTGTACAACACTCTACGTACACACAAAATGTGTATACATTCTATAGCTGCAATATTGGCGAAAACATGGGTGGTTTCAATAAAGCCAGAAAAAAAATCTCAGTCAAAGGTAATAATAAAATGAGATAAAGACTCCTCGAGTTTACATTTGATTTGAATCTTCCACTCAAGGTTTATTATATCTAAACATTACTTAAACATATTCTATTTCTCACCAACCTATTAAAAAATTATGGTAATTACAACAGTATATTGTTTCCAAGGTAGTAAAATTAAGGTTTTTGTGGTTCGGAATCCACGTAAAATTGTAGGTCCCCTCCGCCACTACGGAGGACACGCGCAGTACACAATTACAAACACGGTTAGGTAGACTAGCCATGAGTGGATCCTAGGGTCTTTGCTGGTCTGAAACATTATAACATTATTATATGTAATTCCACCCTTGAGTCTGAGCTACGTCGTTTCGTGGCCATGTCGCGACACCGCTTCTCCTTAGTTCAGGGAGATTAAGCAACGTCGGGTCTGTTCGGTAGTTCAGATGATGTAGTGACCTTGAACTCGATCTCAATAACTCCTACTTTCCCTACTTTTAATGCATTTTTGTTTTTTATCCGTCAATTGTACAAAGTGTTCTGTTCATGTTTAGAAGGTACAAAGAAAAAGTATTTGTGAAATGCCAGAGGAGTCCATCTCTTCCAAGGAGAAATGTAATGATGGAGTTTGTTTAACCTCCTTCGTAACGGCAAAAATTCTATGATAGAGGGAACCTACAGCTTTACGTGGGATCCAAACCATGAGTCGCTACATAATCTGGAAGTTGAGGACGTTTTCCACCCAACTAATACCCAAACCCACTGTCGCTTAACTTCACTGATCGACGGGAAGCGGTGTTACGACTAGCCAGGACGTAGCCTGTTCTGATAGAATGTTAACCCTTTCATACCTAAATTAAGTCGAAAAGTAAAAAAAAAAAAATTGGGATATAAAAATCGTTTAATTGGACCCAAAATAACTGAAAAATATATTTTACAAAGTTTTATTGTTCGTAATTAATAAAATACGAAATGTGTTAAATTTCACACATTGGGAACTGGAAGGTCTAAAATTGCTTTCAAAGTTAACGATGAAAATTTCACACACTGGGCATTAAAGGGTTAAAAACTATAATAACATCAAAATTTTCCGTAATTAAAGACAAACAAAACGGAATTCTGGTTAAAAATCTGAAACGTTTTCAGGAAACATTTATTTTTAAATTCCGAATGTAAGGAGGAGATTGTAGACACCAATCAACCAGGGAAGTACTCCCGGGTGGATATTAGGCAGGAGACAGGGAGTGCTGGAACTCCCGTTTCTCCTGTCACTGTCCTCCTTAGCTGATCTTTTTTCGTGTCTCATCTACCCTGTGAGCAGTCCAGCATGCTCTCAAACACACATTTCTCCCCCTATTCCCCATTGCACATACTGCACATGCATCTTACACATTACACAACCTTTTCAAAATTTCTATTAGAAAAAAAAAAAAATGGCATCATTAAGCCTTGGAGACCTTGTTTTTGTCTCTCTCTCTCTCTCTCTCTCTCTCTCTTCTCTCTCTCTCTCTCTCTTCTATGGAGGGGTCACTTTTGCTGGCGCTCTCCCTTAGCCCCCTCCTTACTACACACAAAAAAATCTGTTAAACAGAAATGAAAATCAGAAACACCTAATCATGAAACAGTGCCATCTAGCTGAGAAATTTTAAATTATATAATTTCCAGTTATTATACGCTGAAAGTATTTTATCTTTTAACTATATTGAATACATCGTGTACAACGAATTACTAATTCTGAGTTTGTTATAACATTATGAAAGAGATAAGCTCGTTTCAAGACATTTTGAATCGTACTTTACCTCCCTGGTATTTATAAAACCTCAGCCTTCACGCTACCTACCATGGACTACGCCATAGAGAAACTTCCTATCAGAATAACAAATCTTAGTCCACGGAGGACATGCGCAATACACAATTACAAACACGGTTAGGTAGGCCAGCCATGAGTGGATCCTAGGGTTTTTGTTGGTCTGAAACATTATAACATATATGTATATATACACAAGGCTAAAAAATTTGGTTAAGTACCAAAAGTTCTATCCTTCATGGTTGTTTCTCAATATCTCTGAACGCAATTGTTCCTCCCTTTTTCGGTGTACTTACTCTGCAAGTTTAATCAAGTTTAGTAAATAATAAAACTATCGTTAGAATGGATAAACTGTATTAAACAATAAAAGAAGAACAAAAAATTCTAACAATAGAAAGGATAGCAATATTGTTTCATTAAAAAAACGCGTGACACTGTAGCTGTGTAAAGTTGATCTGTCTTTGATACCTCATTCTACCATAAAGGTTTCGCCTACAGGAGCGCGATGGATGGAAATGATATTTGAACATTGTTAAACACGTCAGATGTATTACTGATGACTTCGCTAATATCTGTTTCAATTGCGTGCTCCGAAGCTGGGGACACTGTCCCACGGGAGTTTACACTTGTATTGGCTTTTTGGTCAAACGGTTTGTGGAATATTCCGACATAAATTCATCTCAATTTGCATTAATAGTACTTTGATTTAGCTTATTCGATGCCTAGTTGCGCGACATGCAGATTTAAGAGAATTCTCCGAATGTTACAATCACATAACATTTGCAATTCACATTCTGGATGAAAATGGATTTAAAAAATAAACATTTTCACCGGCTTTGTGCGAGCGGTTACGTCTGTTTCAATTTGACCAATCATACTCAGTGGTTGTGGCCCTGAGCGCGACGCAGATCGACAGCCAATCAGGAGAGCGATCGCCAGGGACGGTTCCAATATTGCACCGAAGCCAAATATATTCGGAAAAAGGGGAAAAATAAGCATTTTATTTTTAATTCAATTTTCTCCAAGATAGATAAACATACAAGGTTAAGCCGCTAATTTTCCTCTCGTTCTCGAGGGATAGCGAAAAAATAGAAGACAAATCTTTCTGCGCGAAGTGAGAGGGAACGTATATTTTTATATTTTCAAAAAATATAACAAAATTTGTAATATGTCAATAGTTAAATCGCATAAAAAAAATATTTATATTAACTTAATATTTCACTTTAGCAAGCTTCAGTCCTCTCCTCTTCAATCCCCCCCAAAATTAAAAACTAGTCATTACCACAAAATTACAAAAACGGGGTGACCATAAAATTAGATCCAGATACCATAAAAATCTAATGCTAAATCAGCAATGATTTAAATATTGTACAATCCAGTACAATAAATACGATAAGTTTAAAAAGTGCAGTAAAAGTGAAAAAAATAAAAATTGTTACAGAACCCCCCAAAATTAAGTTTATTTTCGCATAAACAGTAAACCCTAATCAATATTATATATTTCATACGTTTGATATATTTACATATCGACACATTTTACATATTTACAGGGTGTCCCAAAAGTTGCGGAAGTTTAGATTAAAAATATCATAATTTCTTGAATATTGGGCCCGCATAGCAACAGACTAGGCCTTGTTTTAAAGCTTGAAATTTGATCTTCCACTTATTTTTTGGAGTGGTTTAACCTCCTTCGTAACGGCTAAAGTTGTGTGGCGTAGGGGACCTACATCTTTACGTGGGATCCGAGCCACGGGTCGGTACATCATCTGGATACAGAGGAGTGCCACGCATCCAACTATACTATCCAGACTCAGTGTCACTTAACTTCGTTGATCGACGGAAAGTGGTATTGCGACATGGCCCTTCGAGTTGTATACAAGACATTACACTCCATTTTTTGATATCGTTCTCTCATTTCAGTAAACAGTGAACTAGATAGCCTAAAGTTAATAATGGTACAAAGACCTAATCCAGTAGTTTGTAGCTCCTCTGAAGACTGAACGGAGGAATGATTGATTTCAGTATAAGATACGCAGTGCCACGAACCACACTCAGGTGATGACGATGGAAATGCCGAATGGACTACTTGGTGTGCCATTCATCATGAAAAAAACTGTGACCTCTTCGATCTCCGGATCATTTGATTTCTTTTTTTTGTGATACTTTCAAAGGCAATGTTGTGCGTGCATCGGTAACATAACGAAAAAGATATTAAAGTGCGTAAGTGCGGGCATTGCATTGAAGCGGTCATCTAAGCACTCTAAAGGGTGGTGATAATGGTGAAAAGGTGGTGATAGTACATCTTTGTACCCGAAACGGTGGTGAATGAACACTTTTAACACATGCTATAGTCCGAGGTTTTCAAAACTTCACCAAAAAATCTAACTTTTAAAATCTTAAAATTACCGCTTCGCTCGTTCGTCTCCTACTGGCGTTTCCCAGATTTTTATTCTCGACCTTGTCTATAAAATTAGAGAAATATCTTGTATACCATTCGAAAGAAGAAATTTTATTTAAAAAATAAAAATTTTAAGCTTTAAAACTTCAATAAGTTACGAATTTTTAAATTTAGCCGTGCCTAACCTTTGGGAAACTATATATATATATATATATATATATATATATATATATATATTATTATTACGTGTGTGCATGCATGCATTTGTGAAATACTTTGAAAAGTCATTTCATTTCGACATCTTTAATAAAAGTTTATATAACATTTTTGAAATAATAAATTATAACTTCCAGTAAGTACAGGGTGTTCAAAAGGTTTCTACCCACCCAATGGGAAACACATTAAAACTCGTAACCCGATGGGAAATACACTTATGGAATATATCATAACTGCTCAAAATGTGCCCCATTCACTTCAAAGCACGTTATTGTAATTAATAATTGACTAATTAATTAATTAATTGAAATTAATTACGTAATGTAAATCTCACTGAGTAGAAACTTTTTGGACACCCAGATTTAAAAGTGCGATAGTTTTAAATCTATAATACAAAAGTGAAAATGAAACTGGTTGCCAAACAAAAATAAGTGAACAGCGATACGCGCCATAGTAAACAAAGTTAATTTATCTTTTTAAAACATGTGTAGTTATATTAACAAAGTATGTTAATTTGTATGTGAATTTCTTTCAAACAGATCTTTATGGATAAATTAACGAATATTTGTATTAGAAATGCGCGAGCCGTTAATGTTAAATTGGGTGAATATCGCGAAAAATGGTTAATATTTACGCTTGAAAAGACCATTACATAATATTCTTCTATATCTCCTTCCCCATCGTGAAGTCAAAGTTACCTTAGACCAAATTTGGGGGCATCAGATGTCTTTTAGGCTGTGGAGGGCCCACACGCTGGTATATTCCCCTGTCTCTCTAATCCCTTTTTTGGGCTGTTGACGGAGAGATCCGAGAGGATTCATATATGTAGTAAAATATGTATACAAACGTATATACATATATGCTTTGTACGTGTGGTCATAGAGAGAGAGAGAGAGAGAGAGAGAGAGAGAGAGAGAGAGAGAGAGAGAGATTAACACCACTTAAAATTAAGGAATATGATATTCCAGATAATCAAATAAAATTTACTTTCCAAATGACGAAATGAAGGACAAATTCAAGTCCAAAAAATATGAATACTTTTGTTTTGAGTTTAAAACATTTCAATTAGGATTTGTCCTGTATTTTATAGTCAATTTGTCGGTATTTTCGCATGAAAATTCGTAAGAAAGAAGAGGCTGTTCCATCCCTCTAAAAAGGCCAAATCAAATGCCTTACGTTACGGCCTCTGCGAGGGACCTTCCTCCCAAATCCAAACGGCTTCAGGATTTCTGTCGGAGGTCCGCTGCGGGTGTTTAAGGACCGGAAAGATGCTTACAACTCTAGAGAAAGGCTCCAGGGGGCAACACCCTCCATGGGGGGTTGAACGGACGATTTGTAAAATGTTTAAAAAGGCGCGTGCTTTTTCTTGTCCGGCGGAGACCACCTCTCCCACCAAACCATTTCGGTTCATGAGTGATGGGGACGCCGTAGAGCTCCGTCGGCAGGAAATTCTTTCTTCGGACAAAGGACACGAACCTCCCTTCGAGACGTTGCTGCGATTCCAGAAACTCCTTTAAATAACCCTTAATAAAAACAAATAATTATTTTTACACATTAAAACGTGAGACAGAAATTTTGTGTGTGTGTGTGCGTGTGTGTATGTGTGTGTGTGTGTGTGTGTGTGTGTGAACAAAACTGCAACATTTCAATATAACAAAAAAAAAGGTGAGTATTTCTTACGTTCTTCATTTTCCATCTTTTGTTTCTTTCGTACCTTTTTTCGCTTTATTTTTCTTCCTCACCTTTATTTAATCTTTTATTTCAACCTTTTTTGTTATCTTATCTCACCTTCACTTCCTTCCGTTCGAGCAATTAACGTTCATAGATATTTCTTCAGCGTTGAAAACTATATAATTTCTGCTGGAGAGTATTCCATGCACAGTTTACTAAAGAAGTTCAGATTTTAAATTTAGTTAAAACCGTTCTCCTTTTTCGCTTCTGTTCCAGTGTTAACTTTTTTCAGGGTCCAGAAACTGGTACAGCGCTCGGGCCAACTATAATGCCGCCACATTGCTCTCACTCTATTATTGTTACCAGCATCATCGGGATTCGATATCCCGACCTCGGTGTCTTCAATTAGCTTATTGGAAAATGGTGTTTCACACCAAGGTACGGACGCTGGCTTTAAGGGAGTATGCGATATATACGGTCCGCGGTTCAGATTCTAGTTAAAGCTGTAAGTCCCAGCCCCTCCCCTACCCCCCCCCCTCGTAGTATGACTTTTGCTGTTACGAAGGAGGTTAAATAACCCCCAAAACAATTATCTGTAAACATGGATGGCTTTTATTATGCCAAACCCAAAAAATTGTTATACCCCTGTTGGTATACAAGACGATACTCTAGCTGACTTTCTTCTATTTTTTACGTAGGAACAGCTATTATGTTCACGCGTCTAAGTGCATTACCAACAGAACTATCGTTTTGCCCTGTCAATATAAGCAATATCAATGCTACCAACCTCTCCTGTTGGCCTTTAAATGACATTATTCAATGGAGAACGTATACGGTTTACAGTAAGTAAAATTTCCTTTTTTGGTGGGGGGGGGGGGGTTGATTTGGGACCTTTCAACCTTCCAAATGTTCAGTGCGATGATTCTTCACTTCACGAAGGTCAAGCTTGTTGCCCCTCCTCTCGAGTTGGCCTGGTGAAGTAGAGAGTTGGTTTCTTTTGCTCTCCACCTCACATAGCCAGGTACGACCGGCTCATCTGGGATTGTTCTGAGCCAGACGTCTAATCTTCTTTTGAAGATATCCACCGCAACGCCACTCATGTTCCTTAGTTCCTTGGGCAACTGGTTAAACAGTCTAGGTCCTTTTACGACAAAACTATTTTCCTTCAGGGTTGAGGATGTTCCCCGTCTAGCCTTTAATTTGGGAACACGACACATTCTTCCTTTTCCTGGTAGGAGATGAATAACGAGAGAATTGAGACTCCTCGCACATAGGTCGGATCAAGCCTGTAAGTATTTTAACTTCTCATTTCCTTTTCTTATTTCTCTGCATTTTATTTTCCATTTACTTGATGATGGCCAACAGTTGTTAATTGACTGAAACGTTGTCTTCAATTTTTTTTTTTTTTATTTTCTATTAGTTTTAATTATTATTATTGTAAACACTCCATTTAACTTTATAAATGGTGGTGAATTGCTGCAAACTAAACTGTAAATTCTGATTACTCGAAATCTTTTCGCCAATTTACAGTTATAGTCATCTGTAGTTCTGTAAACTTAGATCTTTTGTGCAGTCGATGGTCTCTCACGCACTGTGACTGGCTTCCATTTCTATCCATTTGTAGACACTTTTTCGACTCCTTACAGAGTACCCCAACATCGCCTACTTCGAATACCTTCAGCACACAAAATTCGAGCGACAGAATGCTGTTGGTACGATGGTGTATCATAATTGTTAATGCGTTGACAACTAAAACAGACTTACTACAGAGAACGGACACATGTTCATATATACTTGCTTTAGGGTGCTTTATGAGGATTTGAACAACGGTTCAGGATCGACCCGCGGTCGACCTGCAGAATCCCGCCTCATTTGCGGAATTTGGTGTAAGAAGGAATTGCTTTCCGATCTCTTCCTGTCCTCGTAGCCAGCCACGCATGGCAGGTCAGGGACTTTGCATAGGAACCTGTCCAATTGGTTCTTGAAAATATTCAGGTTGGTGTGCTGAACCGCCTTTAGTTCTCTGGGCAGGAAATTAAAAAGTCTCGGGCTTCATATTCGGAGGGTATTTTCCATCCTTGTTTTCATGGCCCTTTCTACCACAGCAGCTGGGACGTTACAAAATCTGCCTCTTCTCTTATTTTAGTGTGTTTCTATTTCGTTTCTAAAGTTAGGGACAAGACCCTCGAGTATTTTCCATATGTATATTATTGTGTACCGCTCTCGTCTCCCTTCCGGAGAGTAGAGTTTCAGGGATTGTAATCGATGCCATTAGTCTTTATCTTTCGTTTATTCTATCTTAGCAGTAATAGTCCTTTGTATGGCTTCTGTGTTTGCAATGTCTCGTTTTGGGTATGGGCTTGTGAGTACTGAACAATACTCCATCACTGGTAGGACTAGACTCTTCCATAAGTTTAGCATGATGTTTGCTTTTCTGTTGTGGAAGCTCCTCAAGCGATTCTCACTATTTTTCTAGCTGTTGTAATTTTAATGTTATAGACATTATTACTCCAAAATCCCTGACTTGTGGGTTTGGTGTTATCTGTTTGGCTTGCGGAGTTTTGTACCCTTTATTCTGTAGCTTTGTTATTACTATATCTTAGAAGTTGGAATTTTTCTTCATTGAACGTCATATTGTTGTAGTCTGTCTGCTTGAATAATGTTTCAATGTCATTTTGTGATTTTTCTATGTCACCTTCGTCCGATATTTCCTTGCGTAAGTTTTTTTCGCATTTTTTGTGTGTTCCATTAGCGTTAGGCATATGATATCTATATTCGTTTCCAGAGCATAGATATCATATCTATGCTCGTTTCCAGAGCTAAATTTTGCAAGTATTGTAATTTGTAATTTGTATGGCCAGTATACAGGCCTTGTCTATTTGTGTATAATAAATTTATAGGGTTTCTAATCTCTCTCTCTCTCTCTCTCTCTCTCTCTCTCTCTCTATATATATATATATATATATATAGAGAGAGAGAGAGAGAGAGAGATATGAATTTACCCGGTTTCACTCAATGAATGCCTGTCAAAAATATACATTACCCAGAAACAGAAAGCAGACGTTGTATCTGAAACTACAAATGGATCCTTGATGAGAAAGAAATGAAGGCGAACAGTCGTCGTTTGGCACAAATTTAATAATAAGCAGTTACGAGGGCCAGAAACTGGCAGAACACTCAGGCCAGACGAATGCGGGCCATTGCACTAACTCCTGGATTATTGGTACCAGCACCATCAGAAGTCAAATCCCCGATCTCAGTGCCTTCCCTTTAATTACGGGAGAAATGGCGTTTGCCCACTGAGATACGACGACCGGAGCGCAAATATTTACACGGATTTACACGGAGCGCCAATTTACACGGAGCGCCAAATTACACGGAGCGCCAAATTACACGGAGCGCCAAATCATCGATAAATAGCATCTTCACCAAAAATGAACACAGTGATTAACCCTTTATTGCACAGAGGTCTTTACCGAGACTGAATAAAATCGTCTGGCGTTAACCAGAACAAAATCAGTAAAGTTAACACTGTGCGCTAAACGCTAAACGGTTAAAGTTTCATTTTTGTAAATTTTAAAGGAAATGTCACAATTTATTAAAATAAAAACATTTAATTTTAATTTTTTAAATATTTTTAACTTCCATTTTGCTTATCCCAAAATGGAACTTATTTTGTGACGAGACAGTCTGTTGAAAAAGACTTGTGGTGGAATTCTATGTTCCTCACCTATAAATACTAGTTAGAAAAAAAAATCGACTTTTACTACAGGACTCTTTGAATTAACTGTGCATAATCTTTCGTTGAGCTTTCCTTTTGTTATATAAGCATTTTTTAAAAGAAAGTCTAAATACTAAACATCAGGGTTTTTTGGAGTGAACGTACAAGACGACAAATGGTCCACATACACAAATATGAATACTTATATAGAAGTATATATATGTATATATACCTATACCGTTACCTATAAGTTATGTAGTTACTCCAAAGTGCGCATGCAGACAAAGTATATATATATATATATATATATATATATAAATCTATTTTAATGAAGGTTTTCCATAACTAAACTCAAATATTGGTGGAGAAGACCAATAAAGGAATTGAAGTGGCCCGCTTTTATCCTCAAATTTATTAAAGTTTTCCCCCAATTCTTTTTAACAAGAAATCATTCGCTTCGTTTTTACCCCCAACGGTGAGATAGTCCATACAGATAATAGTAAGGCATCTTCTCTATATAAAATACCCAATTTATGCCCTCTATATCTCTACGCAGACAGGACGAACATTTTGAGCAAACCTTTGGCTTATTTTATTATTTTTTTTTCTATTTTTTTATTTATTTTTTTTATCTTTTTCTGTAAAGGGTATTCAGAATGGAGATATATATATATTATTTTCATTTTTAGTAGCTTGTTAACTGTTCAAGACAAACTGAGAGACAAATTTTAGGATAATTACGAGCTCCATTTTTCATACGACCATTCTCCCCCCCCCCCCCCCCCCACCATCAAAGAATTATATATATATATATATATATATATATATATATATATATAGAGAGAGAGAGAGAGAGAGAGAGAGAGAGAGAGAGAGAGAACCTTACGGAATCAATTCTAATTCAAATTCCTCCGTCGCATTAATACTTTGGAATTGATTTTGGAAGGATATATAAGCTTTAAATAATAATGATAATAATAATGATAATAATGATAATAATAATAATGATAATAATAATTTTAAGTTAGACATTAAACAAATATTTGATTCAAATTCAAATTCCTTTTTCTGGCAAATAGTTGAAATATTCTTCTTCCATTCCTGATCAGAAGGAAATTTGATTTTTTATTCCGATTCCGATTCAATCCGGATTTTAGGATTCTCTCTCTCTCTCTCTCTCTCTCTCTCTCTCTCTCTTTATATATATATATAGATATATATATATATATATATATATATATATATATAGTTAAAATTGTTACAAATTTAACACTTATTAGGATGGACTGCATTTGTCGTAGATGACAGAGGTGTCTCGAATTGGGGTTAACAAGTGCCTTAACCCCTCCCCCTTCATCGTACCCCCACCCCCCAATCTAACTCACCCCAGCGAGTATTTTAACCTTTTCAAAGCAAAATCCGTTGTTTCATCTTCTTCCAAGTATGGAATGAGGGAAATACTTTGAAAATTATTACAAATTTTCCGACGTTGATGTCAACTTGCATACTGCGGTTAAGAGTTACCTCGTGGCCAGCCCACAAAACCGCTTCCCGTTAGATCAGCGAGGTTAAGCGACGCTTGGTCGTTTGAGTAATTGGGTGCGTGAGTATTCTTATCTATTCGGATTATATAGTTACCGATGGTTCGGATCTCACGTAAAGCTGTTGGTCCCCTCTTTCATATAACCTTTTTCTGGCCGTTATGAAGGCATTTAAACAACTCCGAGTCACTATGATAAATTTATTACAGGGTCAATAGTGAGGCTGGAATTTCTACCTTCTGGGTAAAATATCTTCCATCAATGGCACTTTGGATGAAGTGAAAAAAATTAAATTTGAGAAGTTAGTCTTACTCTGTGTGTATATATATATATATATATATATATATATATATATAAATTCGTTTACTTTATTTACTGACAATATACTTACCCAAGTTCATTAGTTAAACCCTTGTTAACTAAAAACATGGTAAACTATCAGTAATAGATTGGAAGAAATTAGGGAAACTGATATGGCAGTATTATTTTCTTATGGTATGATTATTATACAGGATAATTCACTCGCTGGTATCCCCATAGTTTCGTATTAGCGATACTGTGGGGCTACCAACGAGTGAATCACCTTGTAGTATGATAGTATTATTTTCTTCCTGAGATTCCATTGAATAAACTTTATCTAAAAGAAGGGATTTATGCTATCTTGGGAGAGAACCTCCTTTCCACGATAGGACAATTCCTAGACCACCTTCATAGGAATCCTGCGCTTCGGTAAACTTTTAGTAAGTGTTGTGAACTTTTCACACTTTTAGCTACCCAAACTTAACGCTGTATAATTCTTGCAGAATCTTAAATTTGCTTTATAACAGATCTTTTAGACTGCTGTATAAGTTACCTCCAAGATGCTCAGCTTCGCAAATGTTCACTAATCACGTTTCGAGCCTCCCTAAGGTAACAAGACGTGATCAGTACAGTCTAATGCGAAGAATTCAAAACTTAGACAGTCCAACTGTCCAAGCTATTCATCATTTCTGCTCTATATCTTCTAGACCAGTGGTTTCCAACCGGTGTGTCCCGACACTTTAGTGTGTCGCCGATTTTCCCAGGTGTGTCGCGAAATTATCCAAAGTTTCGAATGCGAGTGTGCTTATCACATATTTCTCCAAATATAAACAAAATATGTAGTTATTATCAAGCTCAAGTACCTCATTAAATAAATGTTTTCTTTGCAATGCTACTTTTTTACTCATTGCTCTTAATTATTTCTTTGATTGTCACTATATTTTTAACTTCTCTCTAAATACATTTTAAAAATATAAATGGTGTGTCCGATCCTTTTTGATACATCAAAGTGTGTCGCCATCATAAAAAGGTTGGAAATCACTGTTCTAGACTATGGACATCTTAGTATGAAAGTGTTTGTCTATGGCTACACTTAAAATCAACATTGGTATGTCTATAGCTAAACTTAAAACCAACAGTGGTATGTCTATAGCTACACTTAAAACCAACATTGGTATGTCTACAGCTATATTTAAAACCAACATTGGTATGTCTATAGCAGCGATTCTTAACCTTTTTCGTGTCATTTCCCCCTTCGACCAGTTCGCCCTACCCGATTTCCCCCTCCATTAGGATACTGAAAAAAGTAGCCTCGAAGACAAAATTTAATAACATTACCAGACTCATAATGCACATTAATTATGTGATCACCAAACAAAATTCTGCCGTAAATCCCCCCTGGATTCCTGAAATTTCCCCCAGGTTAAGAAATGCTGGTCTATAGCTACACTTAAAACCAAAATTTTTATGTCTATAGCTACACTTAAAACCAACATTGGTATTTCTATAGCTACACTTAAAACCAACATTGTTATGTCTATAGCTACACTTAAAACCAACATTATGTCTATAGCTACACTTAAAACCAACATTGGTATGTCTATAGCTACACTTAAAACCAACATTGTTATGTCTATAGCTACACTTAAAACCAACATTGGTATGGCTATAACTAAACTTAAAACCAACATTGGTATGTCTATAGCTACACTTAAAACCAACATTGGTATTTCTATAGCTACACTTAAAACCAACTTATGTATTTTTATTACATGTACTTTTTAGTGTTATTTTTAGTATTAGCTTTGGGTAGCTTTTATTATTAATTGTATCATTACTCGTTTTATTATGTCTATTATTTGTATTTCTTTTTTAGTCCTAATTTTTTAGTTTTTAAATTTATTGTTTAGTTATCCATATCGTTTATTACCTTGATGAATATTGTACTTTTTATGGGATTTATTTCCTGTCCATAAAGATTATCATTATCATCATTTATCATATATATTTATATGACATGTTAATGGTGTATTGAAAAAAAAAATTTGTAGGTTAATATTTTAATTTAAAATCATTTAAAGGTAATCATATTGTTTTCAACCTTCAAATTTCAAACGTCGAACTTCAAACTTCAAACGTCGAACTTCAAACGTCAAACGTCGAACTTCAAATATCAAACGTCGAACTTCAAACTTCAAAATTTTTATTAAAAAATGAATACAAGTGACAGAGTTTTACAATTTTTAGATATTTGTTATGACATTAATATGTTCATAGTACTCTCATCTGAATATGACCTTGAAAGCATGGAGGCTTTTTAGGCAAAATTAATGACATTTAGCTTATTTACTACATAAAAATTAAATAAGAAGCTTTTTTAA
Organism: Bathynomus jamesi; assembly: GCA_023014485.1. Taxonomy (NCBI): domain Eukaryota; kingdom Metazoa; phylum Arthropoda; class Malacostraca; order Isopoda; family Cirolanidae; genus Bathynomus; species Bathynomus jamesi. The sequence goes on along the minus strand of JAJOZX010001576.1, from coordinate 579,989 downwards.
TGGTTGATATTCCAAAACTTCGTAAGTAGCTAACGCACATTTTAACAGAAAAAGTATAAAACTGACTAAGGCAGTGGGTCCCAACCTTTATAGGTCGACATATCTAGTATCTACCATACCGAATAAAACAAATGACCCAGAAAAAATGAGCGAACTGCTTAAGGTACAATTTAACTCTGCGTTCAGCAACCCCTAAATTCGAGAAGAAAGTAGAAAATCCAGACTGAAGTAGATACAAATCAGTCAAGAGCACATACGGACAGGAATCTATTAATGGATTTAGAGTTCGTGGAATGAGACATAATTAAGGCTCTGTCACAAATACGAGAAAATTTAGCACCAGGGTTAGACGCATGGCGTACCATGTTTCTGAAGAAATGCAAAAAAGTATTGCCAAGCCACTATACTTACTATGGAGAAAATCACTCGACAGAACAAGTTCCATTCCAATGAAAGAACGGGAACATTGCCTCCCCCCGTTCTTATTCAAAGGAGTAACAGATCAATGCCTAAGAACTATCGGCCAGTAGCTCTCACTTCCCACCTTATGAAGCGCTTTGCATGCGTAATTAGAGGCAAAATTGTTTACTACCTAAAAAAGAAGAATTTGTTTAACCCGAACTAACATGGTTTCAGAGTTGGAAAATCATGCCTATCACAGTTATTGGACCACCAAGAAAAAGCTAAAAACACTGTTGAGGTCAAAATAAAGATGTAATATATACCGGTTTTGGTAAATTTTTCGATAAATGTGATTACAGAATTATAGTACACAAACTTAAGAATAGAGGAATTACTGGGAAGCTTGGACAATGGATATTTAATTTCCTGACTCAAAGAACGCAGAGTGGTAGTAGAGTCAAATCTGAATTCTCTTAAAGTCGTCAGCTTCGTGCCACAAGGTACAGTACTAGCTACCGTGTTGTTTATAACAATGAGTGCAGACATTGATGCAGTTATTCAAGGCAGTATCGTATCATGATGACACAAAACTATGCAAGGACATATCAAATGAAGGTGACATAGAAAAATTACAAAACGACATTCAGCATTATTCAAGTGAACAGAAGACAGTGGACAGATCTGAAGCTCGACGAAGAAACATTACAACTGATAAGATATGGTAATAACAAGGAGTTACAGAACAAAGGATACGAAACATTACAAGACAGACAGATAACACAAAAACCCATAAGTCTGGAATTTTGGAGTAATAATGTCATTGGGTACAGAATTCAGAAAGCACTATAACATTAAAATTACAACAGCAAAAAAATAATAGAAATTATTTGGAAGAGCTTCCACAGCAGAAAAACAAGCATCATGCTAAAATTATGGAAGAATTTAGTTCCACCAGTAATTGTGTAGTGGCTCAGTACTCACAAGCCTATACACAAAACGAAACATTGCGAACACAGAAGTCATACAAAGGACTTTTACGTCCAAGATAGAGGAAACGAAAGATAAAGACTACTGGTCTCAAGCTCTCAGCTACACTCTCTGAGATTCTACTCTCTGGAAAGAAGACGTGAGCGATACACAATAATATATATATATAAAATACTCGAGGGGTGTGTACAAAATTTTAGTAATGAAATAGAAACAATGGAATGAGAGAAGTGGTAGATTCTGTAGTGTCCTAGCTGCGATGGAAGTAAAGACCATGGAAACGAGAATGGAAAATACCCTCGAAATACGGGGTCCAGAACTCTTCAGCGTACTGCCGAAAGAACTGAGGAACCCCCAGCACACCAACCTCAAAAACTTTAAGAACCAACTGGACAGCTTCTTATGCAAAGTCCCTGACCAGCCATACGTGGCTGGCTACGAGGGCAGAAGGAAATTGGAAAACAACTCTCTCCTCCACTAATCCCGCAAATGAGACGGAATGCTTCAGAAGGGTCGACTACAAGTTGATCCTGAACTGTCGTTCGAAACCATCATAAGGTTATCGCAGAATTACTTTCTTGAGCCTTCTATCTCGCATTACTAGGCATAACGGTTCACCTTGGGATTGTCCTGTGACATGTGTCTAGATTGCTTTTGAAGGTGTCTACGTCGACACTCGTAATGTTCCTTATATCTCTTGGTAATTGGTTAAATAGTTTTGACCCCTCTAACGACGAAGTTATTCTTCTTCAGTGTTGAGGTTATTCTTTAACTGTCCTTCATGCATGAGTTTAGGAATATTGAACATTTTGCTCCTTCGTTTATTTGATTACAAATTTTAATTTGAGATTAAGAACTAGCTTTTCAATTGCTTTCCAAATGTAAATTATGGTGTGTTTCTTTTCTTCTTTCCAACGACTACAGCCTTAATTTACGGAATCTTTCCTGTAATTTAGGCTTCTGAATCTTGGCTCTGAAGTTAATCTGAATTCTTTCTAATTGATTAATTTCTTCTTCTTATATATATATTTAGTATATGGGGACGTTGAGACTGAGCAATATTCCAGTTTTTGTATTGATCAGTGTTTTCAGCAAAGAATCCATTACATTCTCGTCCCTTTCTTTAAAGGTTATCGGTATCTGTCCAATTATTCTTTTGCTTTGTATAGCACTATTTTTTTTTTCTTTCCTAAAATTTTGCATCGTCGGTTATTATAACTCTTAAAGCTTTTGCTTTTGAGTTTTTCTGAATTTCCTGTCCATATGGGGTATAGTAGTTCATAGACTAGTTCCTCCTTTTTGCCTATGCCTTCGGAGTAGATGCTTTTTCGGTGTTTACTGTTACACTGATAATCTGTATATTGAACCAATAAGAAATGGAACTTTTAGTAAACATCAAAAACATTTACAAAACGGAGAATGAGGGGTATAGATGTAGACTTAAAAGGTAGCCACTTCAAAGAATCAAAATAAAATTCGTTAACAATTTTGCTGGTTTATCAAATTCATTAATTTGTGTTAAATAAAGGAAATAAACATCACTATGAAAACCAGCACGAGGGCCACAAAAATCACTCGGCGGGCCGCATACTGCCCACTGGCTGCGGGTTGCTCATCGTTGCTCTAAAGAGACAGGATTCCAACTCAAATGAAATGCTGAAATTTACAATAACGACTCGTATATTTTCTGTACGATTTTGACAGAATGGTTCCCACTTAGTTTATGCTTCCCATAATGTAATTTTCTCTTGTATCAAATTTCGTTTTGTAACTTACTCGTCTAAGGGCCGTTCCCCGTATAATGTTTTGGAGATTCACATAGTGTCTGTAGATGTAATTTTAACCATAAAATTTTTACGAGATAAAAGAAATAGCGGCTTCAGTATGATAAATTTTGGATATATATATATATATATATATATATATATATATATATACACAAAGGAATACAAAGGACATCAAACAGCAACAGACCGGCTGGTCCGTATGAGGCTCTGTTTAAGAAAGGAAGGTTAAAAGATGTAGAGAAAATTTAAAAACAAGTGAAAGTTTCAAAGCAAACCAAAGAAGAGAGATTGGAAGGAAGGAGAGAAATGTGTGTGTGTATCAGAGCTGGGCACTTGCGGCATATTTTGCGGTACTGCGGTACTACCGCACTACCAAACCGGGACCGCATAACGCAGTACCGCAAAGGATCGCTGAAAGTACCGCAGTACCGCTACCGCATTCAAATTTCCGCGTACCGGTTTGGTACCGGTTTGGTAGTGCGGTAGTACAGCAGTACCGCAGTACCGCAAAATGCGCCGCAAGTGCCCAGCTCTGGTGTATATATATATATGTGTGTATATATATATTTACACTTTGGTAATGTAATATAAAAAATGGCCAATTTTATCTTTATGTTGTTATTGACAAGTAAGTGATTATTCCAAGCATCGTGAAATCCATCATCGTTCTGTTTACTAAAGACAGAATCTATTGACCCCGGGGGAAAATTATCCCTGGGAGGACTCGGTTTCGCTCGAGGTGAGAGGAACCCCCGTGGCAAAACAAGACTCGGGCAAGATGGCACGTTTGCCCCCCAAGAGGTAACAACCGGTGAAATCGGCAGGTGGTGAAATAAGCTATCCGTTCTTTTACCTCTCCTTGATTGGTGTAAATGATGCTTTTAGTGCTTTCGGATCTCTGCACATTGTCCTGCCGAGACCTCTCCCTTGGAACTGTATTGAGATGTGTGTAAAGATAAAAACGTTATATTCGTATACGACCCGAAAACACTCCGACGTTGTTATACACCTCAGTTATGGGAATGGATGTCTCGCAAAAGAAAGAGAGAGAGAGAGAGAGACAGACAGAGAGACAGACAGACAGAGAAGCGTGGTGTTGAGGAAAAAACTATTACTAAATTTCCTTAAATTTAAAAACAAACTTTTTTTTTCATAAATTGTGCAAAAATTAGACAAAACAAACTATTAAATTATATACTGTAACGCTTTTTACGTGTGATAGACAGAGGAAAAGCGTTACAGTATATAATTTAAGACTGTTACACGTTAAAAAAGATATATATATATATAATATATAATATATATATATATATATATATATATCCAGGCTTCGTTTTTTTTTAAATTCAAAATTTCTTTATTTAGTACGCTGACGAAGAGACAGTGGAGGCTTTTGTTCCTCAAGGATCTCGTATATCGCGGTATTCCTCATGAATATATTTTAAGGAGGAAACAATGAATATGTATAAAGTTTTAAATCCTATTTTTTTACAGTAGCAAGATACTATTCAGCTCCTTTTCAGGAACAAATAAAGAGGCAAAAGACAGACATTATTAATCATGGAAAGTTTATTATTTATATATTTCCTACTGTGAACGAGAGACAGGCATTTAGTGTTCAAGATCTATACTTAATATTGAGTTTGAAGAAATGCGATCATTTTGATGAAATTTTGCCACCCCTATGATAGGCTTGCCACGTTTTAAATATCAAAATACGGGGCAGCTTCGGGTTCGATCGTGAAATTTTCGTTAGCAATTAATTTGTCCACATTTTGCGAGTCTACACTTAAATGCTCGCGCTTCTTCACTTGGGTTACGTCGTGGTCATGTAGCAACACCACTTCCTGTAGATCACAGAAGTTAAGTGACAGCGGGTTCGGGTAGTAGTTGGGTGGGTGACTGCCCTCTGCGTTCAGATAATGTAGCCATCTGGAGTTCGGATCTCGCGTAAAGTTGTAGATCCTCCTCCTTCACACAACCTTTTCTGTTACAAAGGAAGGTAAACAACTCCCAAAACACACACACACACACACACACATACATACACACACATCTCGAGGGAAGCTATTTGAAACTAGAACTCTGATTTGTCTACCGGCGAATAATTAATTCGTCGATAATCCAGTCAAATTCCCAATTAGCCAAATCCTACAGTTTCTTTTATTCAAGTTACTGCAGAGACGATTTCGCCTCTTTTCCTTCATGACTGGTTCCCTGTAGGAAAATTTTGTATTTATAAATGTGCGAGGAAGTTGTTTTTTTCTGTATTTTTAATGGTTTTGTTAAAATGTGTGAACGTGTCTGTGAAGAATATCTTTGTTAACCTTCAACAGGTAGGGTTGAGGGTTAACAAAGATATTTTTCACAGACACGTTCACACATTTTAACAAATCCACATATTTTAACAAACCACACATTTTAATAAACAAAATACGACAAACAAACGATTACAACAGTAAGAAAGAGAACTACGCCAGCACATCCACTCCACTCAACACTCAAGAACTGACTGAGGATATAGTACAGAAAATATCAGGTAGAGATCAGCAATAGCTGAGTTGGCATAGTGACTTGAAAAAGCGACATTTAAGAATTTGAGATTATCTTTGGTAAGATTATTTTCTTGAATTTTATCCTTGATTATTTTCTGATTTTGAAATGGCTGTTTTAATTGCTTTATTTTAACTAATTTGAACTATTAACTACATCTCTATCTATAAATAAAAAAAATTTTGCGCGGTTTTGAGCGGAGTAACAAATATCTCTTTCGCTCAGTCACCTGTTATGATTGGCTGACTCGCGTAAAGTGGGTGGAGCCAATGTCTCTCGCTCAGCCTCCCGTTAAGGTCGGATCTATCAAGATGAGCGGCGTTAAAGATCACGAAGTGATCACAAACCTTACCCATAGGGTAGGGAGCCGAAGGCGCGGCTTGTCTACTAAAATTTTAAGATCTGAACCAAACTTTGTTTCATGCCGGCTCCTATTTTCACCTAGATTAACTGTAGGTTAGATTACTCTGTTTAAATACTTTGGAACTGATATGAAAACGATACAAACAAAGAAGTAAGATGGAATTAATTCACAGTAACACTAAACGATTGAGTGTAACCATCAGATAAACCATTTATCTGACTTGGATAATATCAACAGCCCCGAGTGACTTTATATTGTAGAAATGTAATGTAATGTAATGTACGCATACAAACACTAGAACAAATAGAAATTAATGGAGAAAATTAAAATGAAGTTTGGAATTAAATAATCACCAATCTGCCACTTCATTGGAAACAGTCCGTCGTCTGTCGCCAAATTGTCCGACTTCATCGAAGTATAGACTGTAGAAGACCAGACAGGGATTTATAGAGAACAAAGATACAAATTCAGTCCCCTCTAGGAGCTAGGTCCCTAAATTTGGACGGAAAGAATATACAGGGCGTCCCAAAAAATGTATACACACTTTAACAGCTGATAGCTCAATTGATGTTTCTTTCTTTCCAAGTTAAACCCAGTAGAATTAATAATGGCAGTCAGACTAAGCTTTGAACAAAGGAAATTCATTCTAAAATGCTACTGGAAGTGTGAAAACGCAGTTGAAGTGCAAAGACAGTTTAGGAGGGAGTTTCAAACAGATCCACCAACGCGACTTACCATCACTCGAATTAGAGATAAGTTTGAAGCCGATGGAACTGTTCAGAATGTCCACAAGAAGCGTTCCGGAAGACCACGGACATCGACAAGCCCCACAAAGCAAGAAAGAGTACTGGAAACGTATCACCAAAGTCCAAGAAAATCTGTGCGGCAAGCGAGTCGTGAGGTAGGAATTTCAGAATCGTCTGTCCAACGCATTTTGAAGCGCTGTCAATGGAAAAGTTACATTCCAAGATTAGTCCATGCTATTAATGAAGATGATGATGATCCGGACCGAAGAGTGGAGTATTGCGAGTGGTACTTGGCACGATGTGGATGTGGATTGGACGAAGGGGTTTCGTAGAATACCCTCCGCGTTCACCAGACCTCACACCACTAGACTTTTTTTTATGGGGATACTTAAAAGACAAAGTCTACGCTATAAAACCTGCAACAGTCACTGAATTGAGAGCAGCCATTGAACGAGAATGCACACAAATACCAAACGAAATGTTTCGTGATGTTTGCGATTCCATTGCTTCGCGTTATCAGCAGTGCCTGGACCAGAACGGACGTCAGTTTGAAAACAGGCGTTGACAAAACAATTAAATAATGTCTGTAGATTCTATTACATTTTGAAAATGAAATGTATTTTAATAAACACTGCCTTTATAAGTATTTAAAGTGTGTATACACTTTTTTGGGACGCCCCGTATATACACCTAGGTTGGTTTCGCTTCCGCCCGAATTATTCATTCTAACGAAGGTCAAGCTTGCTGCTACACCTTAGAGTGACTTAGACCAACAGCTTACCGTGGAATTCGAACCACAAGTTCAAATTCCCGAACTCGATCTCATGACCTCCCGCTCAGCACCCTGGCGCCTTAACCACTAGGCTACCCAAGGTACCTATTTATCTACCAACCAATTTTATTGTGTGGAAGGATGAACAACTAGCGTTTTGCTGCGCGTCGCCTGCTGTCACTGGGAATCGAACCCGGGTCGATGGATTTGTAAACAGTGACGCTAACCACTACACCACCAAGTCGCATTTATATATATTTTATATGTACACACACACACACACACAGTGTGTATATATGTGTGTGTGTGTGTGTGTATATATATATATATATATATATATATATATATATATATTATATATATATTATATATATAAAGAGAGAGAGAGGAGAGAAATTATAAAGGTAAGTAAATGAGCGCGAAGAAAGCAGTTATTGATAATATTCTATAACTGCTCATGAAATAAATCCACATCAATCTAACGTCAGCCGAAACCCCTCATAATTGAAGTGTTAACTCAATTATAACTGCTTTATAACAGAAATATGGGTGTATTACAATACGAATGCCTTTGAGTTAATCGCATGCATGGTTAGGAGGCATGGAATTGAGATTATTCACGATTTAATAAATTGCCACAAAGAATTGGGGTCTGCGAGAGTAAAATGGTTTTTAATCTATGTGGCAATTTCTCAGGGCAGAAATTGGACGTCAAAGATCAGTCGTTCAAATGGAGAAAATTATCGTTTTGAACGAGGCTATAAATTTCAATATCCTGTTGTGTAATTTTCATTATTTTATCGCATAGTTTTAATTGCTAGCCTACCTTTTTTTTTTAGCTTTATTTTCAATGTTTTTTAATGGTTTATTAATGGTTTATTTAATGAGTTTATTTCATATTCATATCAAAACGTTGGTTTTATCCTATTATTTTATAAAAGAATATATTAAAAAGGAGTTACAGTTTCTTAATGAAGAACAGAAGTAGAGTTAAAACAGTAAATATACTGTAATTATATCGTGGAAATGAATTTTCATTTTGCGGTTACCCGATATGAGCGGTAACATCTGACCAACAACATCATCCATTCAAATCTTTTCTTCTTTTGTATTTCCTGAAAGAGTGTCTGGAAGTAAATTCCGCTAAACATGCCTTCAACCATCCCGTAAACGCATGAAAGACCAGTAAGCGACTTTCGATCAAGGGTTCGATAACGCCGGAATGATTGTCGCAAGTGAAGAAGATTAGACACGAATGCGTCCAGACAGCTCGTAAAAGTGACTGCGAAAAGCCTCTAATGACTGCTATCGCCTCACCTTAAGGGAGAAAACATCGTTAAATTTCTACCCATTTTCCTTCCATACCCTTCCTTCCTCGTGCCCCGCATCCATGTGAGACGATCTGCATGGAAAGGCTTGGAAAAGCTTGGATTGCGTTTGCAAGAAGTTATCTTTAAGGAGTAAATTGTACGTGCATAGGGATATTTATATTTACTTTTATGTGGACAGTATGCATAAAGTTTGTACATTATACAAAAAGGGAGTCACCAATAGAATGGACTGCCAGGAATAAACCCATACACTGATTATGAAACTTACTTTTAAATACAAACAAACTTTGACACTTCGAAAGAATAAAAAATTAAACGTTTTCTAATTTTTTCTTTTTTTGTAAAATTTGAGTTTAGTTTTCATTCGGGAGATTAAAAAGGATTATTTTCAGTTGATATCGATAAAATAATGTCAGTTACTTTACGTAAACCTTCCCCCTCCCCCCGCCTAAAAAAGGTGTAGGTAGCGGACCTTTGTACAGTTACGGAAACACCTAAGCGGATACCAGAGAAAATTAATTGGTGACCCCCACTGCAATATATAATACAATGTTTTTTTCTTCTGGTTTTAATGCAGCAAGTGTGCCTCGTATATCTGCAACAGACATTCAGCGTTTCAAAGCCTAAGGGATCCTCAACTGCATCTGGCAGAACAATGTCCACGCTGGTCATCAAAAAAGGGTTATTTATATAAAGTTTGCCTGAATGAATTACGAATACCTCTGCAGCTTTCCTCGTCCAAGAAGACCTGATTTAAATTTAGAATTATTTCTCCTTGTTCCTGTCCTGTATTGCAATTTCTATATTCTTTCTACTTTTAACTTTATAAAATCATTAATGTTATATTCATGCTTAATATATATATATATATATATATATATATATATATATATATATATATATATATATATATATATATATATATATATATATATATATATATATATATATATATAAATAAAAGGTCTGTTCAAAAAGTATCCGGACAGGGTGTTTATTTTTAGAACAAGGTCACGCTTGGAGTTGTGACTGTGCTAAACATGTTTCTGCATGTCGAGACAAGTTGACTGATAGGGTTGCACTTCATTGTGTAGCGTCAGTCCACTGTGGTGAGCTGATAAAGTTAAACGTGTTTTGTTTCGGGGCGATTTCTTACGATGTCGGAGAGCACCAAGTTTTTCTTTACTGTGAAAGTGTTGTGCACCATGAATATGTGCCACAAGGACAAACAATCAACAAGGAATTTTACATTGAAGTTTTGAGACGTCAACGTGAAGCAGTTCGGAGGAAACGGCCGCAGAAGTAGGAGTCCGGAGACTGAATGCTTCATCACGATAATGCGCCATCTCACTCGTCGCAATTTGTCCAGCAATTTTTATTTTTGGCCAAAAACGCTACTCCCCAATTACAACAGCCTCCATATTCAAACAAACAAACTCTGAAAGGGCACCGATTCGATGATGTTGAGATCATTAAAAGAAATTCGACGGAGCAGCTTTTGGCCATTCTGAAAAGTGCTTTCTACAAATGTTTTCAACAGTGGCAGGATCGTTAGGCAAAGTGTGTGGCTTCAGAAGGAGCGTACTTTGAGGGAGATTAAGCCTCAAACCCTGGAAGTACCATATTCTGTCTATAATCGCATCAGTCTGGATACATTTTGAACAAACCTCATGTGTGTGTGTGTGTGTACAACACTCTACGTACACACAAAATGTGTATACATTCTATAGCTGCAATATTGGCGAAAACATGGGTGGTTTCAATAAAGCCAGAAAAAAAATCTCAGTCAAAGGTAATAATAAAATGAGATAAAGACTCCTCGAGTTTACATTTGATTTGAATCTTCCACTCAAGGTTTATTATATCTAAACATTACTTAAACATATTCTATTTCTCACCAACCTATTAAAAAATTATGGTAATTACAACAGTATATTGTTTCCAAGGTAGTAAAATTAAGGTTTTTGTGGTTCGGAATCCACGTAAAATTGTAGGTCCCCTCCGCCACTACGGAGGACACGCGCAGTACACAATTACAAACACGGTTAGGTAGACTAGCCATGAGTGGATCCTAGGGTCTTTGCTGGTCTGAAACATTATAACATTATTATATGTAATTCCACCCTTGAGTCTGAGCTACGTCGTTTCGTGGCCATGTCGCGACACCGCTTCTCCTTAGTTCAGGGAGATTAAGCAACGTCGGGTCTGTTCGGTAGTTCAGATGATGTAGTGACCTTGAACTCGATCTCAATAACTCCTACTTTCCCTACTTTTAATGCATTTTTGTTTTTTATCCGTCAATTGTACAAAGTGTTCTGTTCATGTTTAGAAGGTACAAAGAAAAAGTATTTGTGAAATGCCAGAGGAGTCCATCTCTTCCAAGGAGAAATGTAATGATGGAGTTTGTTTAACCTCCTTCGTAACGGCAAAAATTCTATGATAGAGGGAACCTACAGCTTTACGTGGGATCCAAACCATGAGTCGCTACATAATCTGGAAGTTGAGGACGTTTTCCACCCAACTAATACCCAAACCCACTGTCGCTTAACTTCACTGATCGACGGGAAGCGGTGTTACGACTAGCCAGGACGTAGCCTGTTCTGATAGAATGTTAACCCTTTCATACCTAAATTAAGTCGAAAAGTAAAAAAAAAAAAATTGGGATATAAAAATCGTTTAATTGGACCCAAAATAACTGAAAAATATATTTTACAAAGTTTTATTGTTCGTAATTAATAAAATACGAAATGTGTTAAATTTCACACATTGGGAACTGGAAGGTCTAAAATTGCTTTCAAAGTTAACGATGAAAATTTCACACACTGGGCATTAAAGGGTTAAAAACTATAATAACATCAAAATTTTCCGTAATTAAAGACAAACAAAACGGAATTCTGGTTAAAAATCTGAAACGTTTTCAGGAAACATTTATTTTTAAATTCCGAATGTAAGGAGGAGATTGTAGACACCAATCAACCAGGGAAGTACTCCCGGGTGGATATTAGGCAGGAGACAGGGAGTGCTGGAACTCCCGTTTCTCCTGTCACTGTCCTCCTTAGCTGATCTTTTTTCGTGTCTCATCTACCCTGTGAGCAGTCCAGCATGCTCTCAAACACACATTTCTCCCCCTATTCCCCATTGCACATACTGCACATGCATCTTACACATTACACAACCTTTTCAAAATTTCTATTAGAAAAAAAAGAAAAATGGCATCATTAAGCCTTGGAGACCTTGTTTTTGTCTCTCTCTCTCTCTCTCTCTCTCTCTTTCTCTCTCTCTCTCTCTCTTCTATGGAGGGGTCACTTTTGCTGGCGCTCTCCCTTAGCCCCCTCCTTACTACACACAAAAAAATCTGTTAAACAGAAATGAAAATCAGAAACACCTAATCATGAAACAGTGCCATCTAGCTGAGAAATTTTAAATTATATAATTTCCAGTTATTATACGCTGAAAGTATTTTATCTTTTAACTATATTGAATACATCGTGTACAACGAATTACTAATTCTGAGTTTGTTATAACATTATGAAAGAGATAAGCTCGTTTCAAGACATTTTGAATCGTACTTTACCTCCCTGGTATTTATAAAACCTCAGCCTTCACGCTACCTACCATGGACTACGCCATAGAGAAACTTCCTATCAGAATAACAAATCTTAGTCCACGGAGGACATGCGCAATACACAATTACAAACACGGTTAGGTAGGCCAGCCATGAGTGGATCCTAGGGTTTTTGTTGGTCTGAAACATTATAACATATATGTATATATACACAAGGCTAAAAAATTTGGTTAAGTACCAAAAGTTCTATCCTTCATGGTTGTTTCTCAATATCTCTGAACGCAATTGTTCCTCCCTTTTTCGGTGTACTTACTCTGCAAGTTTAATCAAGTTTAGTAAATAATAAAACTATCGTTAGAATGGATAAACTGTATTAAACAATAAAAGAAGAACAAAAAATTCTAACAATAGAAAGGATAGCAATATTGTTTCATTAAAAAAACGCGTGACACTGTAGCTGTGTAAAGTTGATCTGTCTTTGATACCTCATTCTACCATAAAGGTTTCGCCTACAGGAGCGCGATGGATGGAAATGATATTTGAACATTGTTAAACACGTCAGATTTGCATAGCAAATTTCGTGGACTGATACATCGACCATTTGCCATCCATCAAACATACTGACACGGGAGGGAAAGGTGAAGCCACTGAAGTACGCCTGTATGTAAATGTTTGGCAAATGAGATAATATTCTGATGAGATTTTCTCGAAAAGGAGTTACCATAAAGGTGAGGATGTAAAAATCTCGAAAAGACGTTACAGTAAAGTTGAAGATGTCAAAATCTCGAAAAGTTACAGTAAAGTTGAAGATGTAAAAATCTCGAAAAGAAGTTACAGTAAAGGTGAGGATGTAAAAACCTCAAAAAGGAGTTACAGTAAAGTTGACGATGTAAAAATCTCAAAAAGAAGTTACAGTAAAGGTGAGGATGTAAAAACCTCATAAAGAGTTACAGTAAAGTTGAAGATGTAAAAATCTCGAAAAGAAGTTACAGTAAAGGTGAGGATGTAAACATTTCAGAACAAAAATAAGTGTTTTCTTTCTTTCAAATCCCTCAAAGGTTTTGTTTGAATTCAAGATTGTGAGCCACGAATCTAGTTTTCGACACCAGTAGTGCATCTTTGATTAAACAGCTTGGTGTTCTCTCTCTCTCTCTCTCTCTCTCTCTCTCTCTCTCTCTCTCTCTCTGTATAAATGAATACAGAGTTTACACAGATGTTTTATTTGACATGTATACACGCATTTTGACTTTCAATTGGATAATTATCTGCGATTCATTGAAATTTTTGTCATAGAAGACGCGAAGTCGGAAGTAATCCCGTAAAAAAACTTAAATTTACAAATCACAATTTGAGCGAAAATTATTTTCCAGCTTCCATTTTGAATCTTAATTTGCAGTTCGGATTACGGTAATTTCAAAGATGTTAAAGAAAAAATTCAATGCAATCCTTTTACTTTAGGATAAAAGCTTCAGATTTTTTAGTAAACATGTCACACCTTTACTCTTAAGCCTCGTTTCTATTTATTTTTTCCTTTTGGTTTTGTATTAATGAGGAACTATGGTCCAATCTTACTTTAATATATTACGTGACCCATCTATATATATAATGCTGCTCTCTGTATGCATACATCATCCATAGAGTATACTTTCAACGTACGTTCATCTCGAAAGGAGATATGATAAATAAACGTAGACACGCACGCGTTCAATCAATAGGAACTCCATTTTGAAATGAATATAAAGCAGAATTACGTATTACATTTGTACATATCAGAAAAAACATAAAGCTTTCTTATTTATTATATTTTCAAGCAATAAAACCTATCTTTCAAACGGAAGTTCTTTCGAGTGTGATTGGTTACGTTACATGGGTTTAGCAAACGGAAGTTCACTTGAGTGTGATTGGTTACATTGATTTAAATATTTCTCTTACTTTTCAGAGTGAATGGTTATTGCGAGGGGCGGTACGAAATCAGTGCCTCTTATTGTATTTACGGACTGAAAAATAAGAGGCATTACTTTCGTACCGACCCTCGTTGACTAATACAGGTATCAAGGAGTCACAGACCTAATACAAACCTATGTTTACAAAGTTAATTTTTAAAGTTACCTGACCATTATGTTGGAATGGGTACTGCAAAACTGTTAAAAAAACCCACAAAAAAACCCAGTAAATTAAAAAAAAGGACATAATTAGCAAACTAGTTACACTCCCAAGATCTTGTATTATAGGAATTGTAATGAAAACGTTTTGTAAGAAAGATGCCGTTATTAAAGTAGGCAGTTTGAGGTTTCACAAGTATCTTTTCAGTGAGATGTCATTCACGGTCAAACTCACGAAGTCAATCACTTTCAGTTTTTCCACAAGGTGTTCTTTTGGATCCTCTTCTTTTTCTCGTTTTCAGGAAGGCTGTTCTCATTTCAGATGTACTCTTTTACCATTATAAATCATCCGAAGTATAAGGAAATTTCAGGCAGTGTTACCCGAGTCAAAAAACAAGTTTAAAAACGATGCTTAGGTAAAGGAAAAATGTATCTGACAATACACGTCTTGGTCTAGGTTAGCAAAAAACTCGTCTTTCTTTGGCATAGCTGAATCTTTTCAAGAACAGCGTAAGTGTAATATAATCAACAGAAAAGCAAAAGGTTTCTTAATATATCTACAAAAGATATAAGATACAAGAAGAAAGGTTGCAAAGAGAGTAGTAATGCATCATATATCCTTTTTTATGGACTTGTTTGACCTTCTTCGCAACATCTAAGGTCGTACGTCGATGGAACCTCCAGCTTTACGTGGGATCCGAAACACGGGTATCTACAAAATCTGGATGCAGAGGACGGTCTCCCATTCAGCTACTCTCCAGACCTAATGTGTTTAACTTCACTGGTCGACGGGAAACAAGTTCGTATTGGCCTGCGGAAGCACAGAATATGGACGTGAAACTAAGGTGGTCATGAAGTGGTTGAACATCATTTTGTGAACGAAAACCGACATCTGCGGGTTTGCATTAGGTGAGGCAATTTTTATCGAATAACAGAACCAGCTACCAGTTCCTGACTTTATCAAAACTCTGGTGTCCACGAAACTACATATTAACCAGTCTACTGTAAAGCTGTTAGCTGAAATAATTGTGCATATTTAATATTGTAAATTACGTAAGAACATAAGATATGATAACGTTAACATTTAGTAATTAATATGATAACTCTTTCAATACCTGCAAGAACTAAATAATATGGAAACACCTTATTTGTTTTACTATTGAAAAATCTTAACCCTTTAATGCCTGAAGTACCTTTTTGGTCTCAAATTGGCAAGTTATTAATATAACTAAATTGATTTAAACTTATTTACACAATTTTGGTTAATGGTTCTGTGATTTGATTATATTTTCAAGTACTCTTACAAAGTGTTCACATTAGGGCATGGTTCTAATTAATCAGTTAATCAGTTAATCATTGTTTCGAATTTAATCATTAATTAATCAAAAAATATTTTTAGAAAGTGATGGAAAATGATTAATTTCCCTCATAATTTCACCATCATTTTAACTTAAATTTTGTAATGTATCATTTGAATTTGGCACCTTTTTGCGCGTATAAACTGTCTAATCCGCCCATGCCTGATTTCTTGAACTAAAGCAAACAATGTTTGAGCAGAATGTTTTCTTTGGTCTTAATCTCACGCAACAGAAACAATAAAGCTCTTTCTTACTCTTTTCACAAGTATTTAATTTTTAATAATTTTTAATCAGTTAATCATTGATTAATTAGAAAAATTTCATCATTCATCACTTTTTTCTAAAAATTATTAATTAACCATGCCCTAGTTCACATATGTGAACATTGGGCATTTTGGGTACTGCATATATGATAGTTCCAATGAGAAGAAATATCGTTCTCTGTTGTCTCAATGGTTCACAATTTATCCATATATATATATATATATGTGTGTGTGTGTGTGTGTGTGTAGACAAGAGATACTTGTCCATATACGTAGTAAAATCAACCAATCATATGTCAGACATTAATACGCAACATTGTGTTAGGCGAAAAGTTGTACCCAAACACTCAAAAAGCGGAGTTATTGAAGAATAGGGACCCCAGCCTTCTTTAGTTAGGCTTATAAGGCTAACTAACGAAAATATCACGACCTAACCTAACCAATCGTCAAGGGCGTACAGTTGACCTAACCGGGTATTCAATTTAATTTATTATTATATTTGGTACTCTAAAGCAAAAAACAAGAATACATGGTGGGGGGGCCCTGATCTTCAGGTGATCTGTTATATTCACATGATAATAATATTAATAACCATTTTAGGCCCTGATTAGTAAACTATAAAAACACTAAATAGTATAATAACCACAATAGTTCCATATAATATAATATATATATATATATAATATATATATATATATATATATATATATATATATTATATATATATATATAAAACACTATCACTTAAAATAGTTTATGATAAACTCAGAATTCTTAGAATTAATCATATATTTTGCACTGTCTTGGCTTTAGCTAACTAAATAGGCACCTGCAACTCATTAAATTATATATATATATATATATATATATATATATATATACCTTGTAACCTTGTAGATGTTCCGTGCGTCGGTCTCTCTTCACACGGAGGTCAAGCTGGTTGCCGCCCCTCCTGTCCAATATATATATAATATATATATATTATATATATATATAAATTGTTAATGATTTACGTGGAATTTATTACGATTTTCAAACTATGGGTCTTTCTATTCAGACGTTTGTGGAAGTCAATATTATTTTTAATTCTTCGTTAAAATTATCTTTATTTATTTATTCTTTATTTAATTATAACTATTCTTCGTTTTTATTTTTCTTATTTTTTGTGGCCGAAAGCTAAATAACATCATCGAAGGATTTCTTAAAAATTCTGCTTGGAAATTAAACGTGTGTGTGTGCTTGTACGTATGCATAATTTGCGAGCATAAATATGCTCCTTAAACGAGGCAAAACGAACCAATGAATCCATGTTGAGCGAAGGTCCTGAAAACATGTCCAATTATGATTCCATTCAAGTAACGGCGTGACGCCATCCTGGGATTAATGAGCGCCACAAAAATGGTTACTGAAGTACGGCCTTCGGAAACTGATTAGTTTGTTTAAGGAACTAATTATAGGTACAGAAGAAGGAATGATCTCCAGGTATGTCCTATCAGTCGACGTTTCGAAACGTTTCCTTCAGTAAAAGAGTTTTAAGACTTTAGATCGTAGGATCTGATTAGAAAGAACGAAACTATTTGAGAGAAAACAAACCAAATTGGAAAACGCAATTTATGCCTTACTTTTGTGTTGACAAAAGGACAAAGGTTGTTATAAGAGAAAATACCGCAAATGAGCCCGTGTAATGGGCCGCAAAGTAACCGCTGAAAACCGCATGGGTTTTGTCTCGCCACAATCAGCAGTGAAGACCGAAGTATTTGTAAATGGAGGCTATCATCACAAACGTTAGTCTTCTTTTTTTTTTTTACTTTCGTTACCTGGAAAATCAATTGTTTCTGAGTTTCCTTCTCAACAACGAAATATTCATTATGGAAGAGTCTTGAAGGCAGCCTTTAATTAAAAATGGTAAGCAACGTGTATGTATATATATATATATATATATATATATACAGGGTGTCCCAAAAAACTATATACTCTTATATATATATGATGCTATAAAGAGTATATAGTTTTTTTGGGGACACCCTGTATATATATGATGCAGTTATTAGCGTCTCTGACTACGAATCCATCGGTCCCGGGCTTGAGACCCAGTGACGGCAGGCGGCACGCAGCAAGACCCACCTGTTCATCCTTCCACACAATAATATAAAAAAAATGGTTGGTAGAAAAATAGGTACCCTGGGTAGCCTACTGGTTAAGACGCTGGGCTGCTGGTGGGGCGTGGTTCGGATTCCACGTTAAATTGTAGGTCTAAGGTGGAGTGACAAACTTGATCTTCGTCAGAATAAACAATTCTGGCTGAAGCAAAACCAAGTTTAACCAAGGTTATACATATATATATATCTAACGTAAAGAACGACGCTTGTATAGAAGAACGTTCCGCGCAAGATGAGGAGGGAGAACGAACAAATTAAAAAATGAGGTAACCACCCGGGAATCGAACCCGGGATCTTCCGATTACCGGTCAGATATGATAACCACTACACCATGGGCCTCACTCAATCAGAAGTCGTAATTCTCCTACATACGCGCAGAAACCAATGGTTACTGGGTGGTTACCTCATTTTTTCATTTGTTCGTTCTCCTCCTCATCTTGCGCGGAACGTTCTTCTATACAAGCGTCGTTCTTTACGTTAATTATACTGTGTTGTTTGCAGTTGAAATGTGTGTATATATATATATATACTATATATTTCATCCAAGCAATTAGTTTATATATATATATATATATATATATATATATATATATATATATATATACTATATATTTCATCCAAGCAATTAGTTTATATATATATATATATATATATATATATATATATATATATATATATATATATATATATATATTATATAGTCGTTGTTGTTGTTTTCTTCCACCCAAGCAGGTAGATACTAAATGCTTTTAATAACCGGTTTACCCTGGTTTTTGCCTCCGCCCCGAATTTAAAGATCAAATTCTTATCCTTACCTTGGACCTGCAAGGCTACTCGGGTAAGTATATATCTACATTATCTACTATATCTAAAACAGTATATAAGGTTTGGCTTTCATAAATGAGTTCTCATACGTGTTGATTTAGATAACTGACTTATCTGTTTTAAGTAATTTCTTAAAATATTTACTCATTAGCTTTATTATCGTGTAACGTTATCAATATTTACATACACGTGGCGATAATGTTTCCTAGATAACACTCTATCTATAGAGTTATAAAAGATCCTAGATTCTCCAAAATTAGGATCAGTATCAAAGAGTTGGTATAAAATCAACATATTTTTAGGTTTTAAATTGTAAAACCGTTTTATACTGATTACATTGAACATAATTCAATTATTTTGAGGATCTTGGGATGTGGGCATTAAAGTTTAAAAAAAAAGTTAAAGGGACGGATGATGGTGAAATAAAGTAAAAAAAAAAAAAAAAATCCAAAATCTGAATATGTATACAGTTTTGGAAAAATGTTCGCCCATATAAATGTGAAATTTCTAAAAAGCATAAAAATTTACTATTAATTTTGGTGACAGTGATAAAACTCCAAAAACAAATCACAGTCATTAATGGTTAGTAATTTTTTATGCTTTCCTGTTATTATTTTTAGGAGAACTTTTTTCCGAAGTATACCTCGTTAAAATTAGTGTAGCCTGATATTAAATTAAATTAAATTAAAATTATTATAAGCTAATATTCCTATTAATATTATTATTAAAGATAATATTGCTCTAAGGATTCTTTCATTCTGTTTCTTTCAAATTAAATTATTTCATTTCCACGGAGGGACTTTTAATTTTTTACATTTTTTTTACTCTACTCGTTTTACCAAGAACGAAGACTCTCCTTTATCTTTCGATATGAAATGCCTCGTAACTGGATTACGGGTCAACGTCCGTAACTCAGTGGGTAACACCTTGTACCTGTAATAATTTATTTTTTTAACTTATTTTTCGCTCAACTTTACTGTATGAACAGAAATATTTGAACATGAAATACAGGGTGTCCCGTAAGTCTGGAACCATAGGGCAAAATGATTGTCTTATTTTGGTTCTGGATGAATGGAGCTCGCGTGTTTACTTATATATATATATATATATATATATATATATATATATTATATGCACCTCGGTGGTGTAGGGGTTACCATCACTGACTACGAATCCACCGGCCCCGGGTTCGATTCCCGGTGACGGGACGCTGGGGTGCTGAGCGGGAGGTCGTGAGATCGAGTCTGGGGGAGGACTTTGTAATTTCTGACCACCCGTGGTGAATCGTGGTTCGGATTCCACGTTATGCTGTAAAGATGGAGCAACAAGCTTGACCTCCGTCAGAATGAACAATTCGGACGGAAACAAAACCAAGGTTAACCACGGTATGTATATATAAGTATAGAGTGTGTGTATATAAATATAAGTACAGAGTGTTACGTACACACACACACACACACACACACAGGTGTTTACCAGTCATCTTGGCTAGTAAATACCTGTTTAAAACTGTTTTGTTTTGACTTGTATTTCTATATGGGCTGTTTACCCAGTCAGTTGATGCTTAGACCACCCTTCTTGGCTTTTCTAGCCACTCTAGGGCAGTTACAGAACTAAATACAATCTTATATTCTATAGGCTTAAATTGGGCTAATTGTTCCCGAGTGGGGGGTAAACTGAATGTATTTGACCAGTGTGCGTGTTTTGGCGGTTGTTCAACCTCCTTCGTAACACCAAAGGTTATGCGATGGAGGGGACCTGCAACTTAACCTAGGATCTGAACCACGGGTCGCTACATCATCTGACCGCAAGGGACGGTCATCCATCCAACTACTACCCAGATCCAATGTTGCTTAACTTCGCTGATGAACAGGAAGCGGTGTTACGACATGGTCACGAGATACTTGACGAAATACGTTATTTATTTTTACTAATTTCGGCTCATTTAAGCTTATTTAGAAATTTAGGAGAATACCCATTAAGCCTTTTTCTAAGTACTAATAATAATTCAAAGAAGAGGGCCAGAAACTAGCACAGCGCTCAGGCCAACTAATGTAGCCCATTGCGCTAACGCCTCCATTATTATTACCAACACCGTCAGAGACGAACCCTCGACTCAGTATCTTCACTCCGTAAGGTAGTAGTTGGATGGGTGACTGTCCGCTCCTTCCAAATTGTGTAGCGACCCGTAGTTCGAATACCACGTAAAGCTGTAGGTTCCCTGTTTCCATCGTGTACTCTCTTGAAAAGTCAAGGTGTTTTCGTGTGCCCCCATTCAAAATGCACACACACACACACACACACACACACACACACACATATATATATATATATATATATATATATATATACACAGTGTGTATATATATATATACACAGGGTGTTCATAAAAGATCTGAACGATTTCAATCTTTATTAATGTGATAATCCAATAACATACAAAGAAACAAGTTTGTCCATGTGACTCCGCACAGCTAAAAGTTTTACATACATGTTTAATAAACTTCAACATATACGCCATTGGTCGCCCGTACAACATCCCATCGATATTCAATTTCTCGCCATGTGCGTTCAATAGGGTGTATCATGCTCATTGAAGCGCGAATTTCAAGACTGGCAGTATGTATTCCTATGTAAAATTAAATTTTAGGAGGGGTTTGTTTTCTTGAACTTTTACTAAAAATCACGTTTAAGTGTTCAAATTTCCACTTTTTCGTTTTCTGGTTATGTAAAGAACAGCTGTGCAGGACATACACTGTAGTACAAATGTAACAGACCAGTTTCTTACCAAACAAAACCATTGTAAAAGCTGTTATAGGCTACTAGAGTTTCACTGTGATAATTTTCTATGTTTCAGATACAAAGCTTGGTGAAAATTGTGTAGCCACTATGGCTAAGCAAGGACGAAAGACCAGAAAAAGTTCTGATTCAAAGCTGAGTGATCTGGTGGGTCCAGGCAAGCAGTTATTTCCCACAGAAGTTCCAACCTGGAGAGCTGTGTTTCAGAGAGGAATCCTCCTCCAGGAGGAGAAGCTGCTTCTGGATGATATGAAGAGAGCTCAGTACCCTCTGCAAGATTTGGCTAAAGACTTAGCATCACTGGTACTGGCACAGTGGCGCAAAAGCAATGCCAAGTTCACTCCTCCTGTGATCATTCAAGAGCGATCCATTGCCAGGAAGATTCTTGTCAGGTGGAATGAAATGATTGACCTAGTGATACATTGTTTGACATAACAACCTGCAGACATGATATTACTCTCTGTGGAACTGAAGCATCTGGCTGCTCTGGCTGTGCTGCTAGAGTTTATGTCAACTGTGACTGTCCTCTGCCTCAGAAGATTCCAAAGCTAGAGCTAGAGTGGCTCCATTACCAGAGGATCAAAACCTCAGAAGTTTCTGGCTTCCGGATGGCATCTGTTGATGTGACCGAAACAGTGAAGCAGGTGAAGGCTGCTAAGAGGAAGGAGGACGAACAGAAGGCAGCTGAGAAGAGAAACAGAAAAGAGGAAGAAGAAAAGGAGCTACCACTTAGAGCTGATGATGGTGATGATGATGAAGATGAGGTGACTTCCTTGCAAGAGTCCCCAAGCAGAGCAGCTCCTACTGCTGACACAGATTTTTCCAGTACTGCATCAGGCACAAGCTCCAGTGTCAACACTGGCAAAGTCTCTACCTCTGCCAGGAGGAACTACATGGATATCTCAAGCACTGCTGCGGCTGCAGTCAGGTTCAAGGTGGCAAACACTCCTGCAGCAGCCATTGCAACTGGTTTCTTGCAAGATCTCATCAAAGCTGGCCATCTATCTGCTGATAAGGCATATCTAGCTGTTGACAGGATGAAGATGTGGAGGCAGTGGTGGCATTCAGCCGGTTCGGACCGGTTCGTGCGAACCGGTTCCTAAAATTTATCGAGTTCGATTTGGAGGCGATTTGGAAATATTTAAAAGGAAATTAAATAAAGAATTTCAATAAAAACATTTTTTAGTTTTCATTTCTGACACGGAAGGGAGAGGAGAAGGGGGGAAGGGGAGGGGAGGGCGAACCGGTTCTTAAAATTTTTGAATTCCACCACTGTGTGGAGGGGCAAGGAGTCTGTAATAGGTGCCTCGGTGGAGGCCCTGGAGAAAATAACAGAGGGAGAGGAGATCAAGGGAATTTTCTTTGACGGAAAACAATATAAGAAGACAAAGATCATGAGGTACAATGAAGAAACTGGCCGCTTCCATCCTGATATTACAACTGAAGAGCACTATACTATAGTGTTACCTGGGAACCTGAGGTGAAGTATCTCTTCCATTGTACACCAGAAGAACCTGAAGGAAATGAGAAGCCTGCACTGAAGATAGCTCAGGCTCTGTTTGAGTGGATTAGTGTTCATGGTGCTAAAGATACTATTGTGGTCCTTGGTGGTGACTCCACCAACACAAACACAGGACCTGATGGAAGAGCTATCACTCACTTGGAGAGACTGCTAGGTCACAAGTGTTACTGGCTGATATGCCAGTTGCATGTTAATGAACTCAGCCTCAGGCACATGATCATCAAGCTGGATGGTCCCTACACGTACAAGTCTGGGTTCAGTGGCCCAATAGGAAAACTTTTGGAGAAGATCAATGACATACCTGTCAACTTTAGCTTCAAGGCTCTGCCAGTAGAGAAGATATAATTGAACTGCCAGAAGACATTGTACAGAACCTTAGCACTGACCAGAAGAACTGCTACCTACTGATCAAAGCTCTCAAGACAGGAGATTTTAGCAAGAAAGTTGCTGATCTGAAGTGTGGCCCACTGAATTAGTCACGCTGGCTGATTACAGGTGAGGCTCTGTTGATGTTGTGGATGAGGCAGCATGGTCTGAAGGGGGAGGTGTTGAAGAAGCTGGAGGTGCTGCTGAAGTTCTGCCTGGACTTCTACTTCAAGATGTATTTTGAGATCAAGGTGAAGCACCACATGAGGTATAGACCTCACCATATTGTGACGGCTCTGGGACTGCTGAGAAGCCAGACCTCTGAAGTCAGGAACATAATCACTCATGTGATAGTTCGTGGAGCATATCATGCTCACAGTGAGAACCTCATTGCCTCTTTCCTGTGCAGTGAGGATGAGGAGGAGAGGGCAAGGGGGTTGAGATGATCAAGAAGATCAGAGGTAAGTCTGAGTATGGAGACATGAGTCTGAGAACTCATAGAAACCCTAAACTGAATTTTGATGCCACTTCTCCAATTACTCTGATTAATTGGGATAAGGAGAAATTGTATGAGCCACTCTTCACTTGTAAGATGTCAAGAGGAGAAGTTGAGGAGCTTCTCAGGTCTCCACTTCAAGTTGAGAACTTTTCAGTTCACACTGAAAGCTGTGAAAGAGCAGTCCAGGAAGTTTCAGCTGCAGCTCATGCAGTGTATGGGCAAGCGAGAAGAGGTGGTTTTGTTCGTGCTAGGATCGATCACAGAGAATTATTGCCAGTTTTGAAGTCAAAGCAAGACATTATGAACATGTTTTAGATCTCTGCAAGACCTGCTAGACAAATCAAGACGCTTTCAGAAGAAAAAATCTCAAAACATTCAGTTGACCAGCATATTATTACAAGCTGGGGGTGGAGGAGGGACTTATACAAATATTAAAGAAGAATTGCAATTGCAAAAAAAAAGGTTGAACGTCACAGCAGCTTGCGGAAAGGTAGGGGCAGCTGCCATCACATTCAGTGATGCCGAAAAGAAATTAAATAAAAATTGGTGGAGGTGTTTCTAAAAAAAAGAAAATGCAAGACCAAAAAAGAACAACAAAAAGATCCTGCCTGATGAAGAGAACAGCCGCGAAATGTGGTGTATAGGAGACTAAAATTCATACAATTCCTTAGTTTTGGGCCATTTTTGGGTGATTTTGGTTATTTTAGGGGTTATGAACCACTTTAGCTGATCTTAAATGGGTCCAAGCCTGCCCCTAGAAATGCTTAAGGGTGTATGTGAACAATATGGAACATATGGAGGTCATTTGAGGCTACCAAGTCTTTGAAATTGGCCAAAAATCCCATTTTCGACAAAGAAAGTGCGATTTTGAACACTTAAATGCGATTTTTCGCAAAAGTTGCAGAAGACGAACCCCTCTTAAAATTCCATTTTACATAGGAATACATACTGTCAATCTTGAAATTCCAAGTTTTTCAATATTCGACCTGAGCATGATACACCCTAGCGTTCAAGCATGCCAGCATCGACCATCGCTATTGCATCCCTGATCCTGATTCGTAGTTCATGGATGTTGACAACCTTGATCTTGTACAAGAAAAGACTTTAATAGTTGCTCTATCGCTTACACATGCTTCATGCTTTATATCTCATTTAGTATGAAAAATATTAACGAATCAAATCGTTCAGATCTTTTATGAACGCCCTGTATATTGAGTTCAGTCTCTCTCTATATATATGTATACTGTATGTGTATTGTATGTGTACTTTAAAATGTTTCGAAAAATGTATTTAGGAAATAAAATGACAGAAACATGTATTTTGTCAGCTCGATCCAATATGTAACCCCAAGAGTACATGTACTCCCGGTTGTAAACTTCTGCTTTAGATATTGCGAAATAGGCTAAACAATCCCATAATTACATTTGCATTTTTAACCTCCCTGTACGTAGGTGAAATCGAGAAAAATCATTGTATTAAGTTTCGTGAATAGCTATTAATGTCTGTGATAAATTTACGATCCCATAATGAAATTTTGCTTCTTCCAACGGGTTTTAGACCTATCCTTCGATTTAACAGATTCTAACAAATGATTAAGCTGCACAAATACTGTAATGTTTCTGTAATATTTACTGTCTAATTTAAGCTGCACAAATACTGTAATGTTTGTATAATATTTACTCTCTAATTATCTTTCCTGACAGACACAAAGGTGACCTCATTACGTAATTGAGAGTTTGGAAATGGCGTCATTTTAATTACGAAACAAGGTGTTTTTTTGTATGCAGACATCAGACGTAATGCCAGACAGCCTCTTCCAAGAGGATAATTTAGTCAATTATGAATATACATGTATTCAAATAGAATGCATGTGATTAATCTCACTAAACATTTTATATGTGTATATACACAACGAGAGAGAGAGAGAGAGAGAGAGAGAGAGAGAGAGAGAGAGAGAGAGAGAGAGATCTGTAGACATAAGATTGCATACAACTACACCTAAAACAATTCTGATCTTCCTTTATAAACTGAAAATTTAAAAGGTCCGTTTCAGAACTGACAAAATGATGTCACGAAAACTGAACGAATTCATTCACCAACAGACCCTCACTTCGGAAATCACACCCTTCAACATCTTCAACATCATAATCTTCACTGGATAATTAAAAAAAAAAAAGATGTTTCCTTCGTATAAACAAATCACGCACCACGCAGAAGAATGCGTGGAAATGTTTAGAAGGAGCTTCCATGCAGGCGTAAATTATAACGGACTGAAATGGCGGCAGAGGTAAGCGAGCGAATGGAGCTCTCAGTTGAGATGTAAACAATGGCGAAATTTCCTTACAAACAAAAGTCATCACATTTTTATTTATTAAACGAACAATGCAGCATTTATATAAGATTCCATCTTCAAAACAATACAATGATATATATATATATATATATATATATATATATATATATATATATATATATATATATATATATACAGTAATGATGGCGTTGTCTATCCTCCTTCGCAACAAGTAAGGTCATATGACAGAGAGGACCTTCAGCTTTAAGTGGGATTCGAACCTCTGGTTGATACATAATCTGGACGCGGAGAATGGTTTCCCATAAATAAATGTTATATAAATATGTGTTATTGGAATTTGCATAGGTACAATATATTCAGTGAAGTATAAAAACGAGCGAAGATCTACCAAAATTTAGTCTAAACGTAAACATTGTATGTATAGTTACTTATAATCTGTGTATCCATTCTCAGTTGTTATACGTGTACATATAAATATATGGGCGTGTGGGCGTGTATGCATACATACAAGTATGCTTTAAAATTATCACTGAACTGATTACACGATATAGACGAAGACTATGTAACGTTGAGAGTACTGAAAAATAGGATGAATTTCACAATTAAACACGTGAAATGAATGAATGCTGCAAACCCACAAGGAAAAAGAAACATGATTCCAAGGCCTTTAGTGTATTCAGAAGTACACCTCGTCAGGGAATCCCTGACGAGATGTACTTCTGAATACACTAAAGACCTTGGAATCATTTTTCTTTTTCCTTGTGAGTTTGCACACACACACACACATATATATATATATATATATATATATATATATATATATATATATATATATAGAGGGTAGCCCAAGATAAAGTAGCCCCATTGAGTTTTGTTAAAAAAAAAATAACGGAGCCACTTTATGTTGGGCTACTCTGCATACAATACTATGCAAAAGTCAATGACCACTCAGCACTTTTATTAAAGAAATAATGATATAAATCTAACAAAGAATTTTACTGATTATAATTTGTTTTTTGTGGAAATAGAACCCAAATTACGTAAGTCTTCGAACGGAGGAAAATGTCTCTACAAATAGAATGTAACTGTGCCTTCACGAGTCTCAGCCAGATTTTAGGAAAATGTAATGAAACTGTTTATCTGGTTTTATGTTGTTAAATGCATATCGAAGTTCACAATCGTCTGATATAAAGTGGAGAGCGCGAGAAACCAACTCTTTACCTCACCAGACCAACTCAAGAGGAGGGGCAACGAGCCTGAGTCCCCCGTGAAATGAGGAATCATCGCATGGAACATCTAAAAGGCGCTTTTTAAAATACACTCATCAGTATTTTCTGAGAAAAGTATAGCAATAAACCTTGAAATGTTGATTAAAAAACAAAACAATAATTTACTTTATGAAATACTGTAATTAGGTCCAATTTTCTTTCCAAAGAACTTTTAAAAATATGTTTTTCTTCTTCCAAGTAAACAGTATAAGTAGCTTCAAAGCGTATTGTTGCGTATGAAGTGAAGTACTGTATAGTGTATACTATAATAAGTAAAGTATATTATAATAAGCGATACAAATAAGGTTACAGTCTATGGAAATTAATGAAAAAAAGAAGGGTTTTTTCAAAACGGCGTTCAAGATCTAATCAATAGATATTGTATAATGAAATTGGCACAATTAATGATATAAGTAGACGTGGGGGACCATCAAAGCTATCACAATCTGATATTCAGCATCTGAGGATTAGATCACTAACTGGCAGACGTAAATCCAGTAGCTCCTAACTACAGAATTGCAGAAAACTATCAGGGTCAAAGTCGGCTTTTCCACAATCTGGCCTAAGTTACAGCAGGAAGAGCTAAAAGAGTGGCGAAGCGAAAGCCTTCCACATTCGCTGGGAGCAATTTGGAGATCCCAACCTCAGGACCTGATACCACACGAGGAGGCCACCAGGCTTCCTAAAAACATGGCAGCAAGTGCTAGAGATGGATCAGCGACACTTCCCGCAGGATGGAAAGAAAACCAACTACTCCCGCGAGACCAAAAATAAAAAAAAGACTCCAGAAGGAGATCTGATGCAAAACGCCAACCACTCTGCTTCAATTTTTCAACCTTCCGCTTTTACTAAACTTAGTAGTACTTCACAACAACTTTCAATAATACTTCATTTTTTTTTGTTTAATTGTACGCTTGGCACTTAAACTGCATTCATTATTATTATTTTTATTATTATTATTATTATTATTATTGTATGTGTATACATTTTAGGAGGGGGGGGGATTTGGGAGAGGAGAGGGGTTGAACAAATAATTGTTCAGGATCGACTTGTGTTTTACCCCTCTGCAGTATTCCGCCTCATTTGGGAAATTTTTATGGTTCCCATTCATCTACCAATCAATGGAAGGATGAACAGCTGCATGAGCTTCACCGCATTATTGCCGGGAATCGGACTCTAAGCTGATGGATTCGTAGCCAGCGATGTTAACCAGTACACCACCGAGGCGCATAATATATATATATATATATATATATATATACGGTATATAAATAGATAGATAGATAGATAGGTAGATAGATAGATAGATAGATAAATGCGTATGTATTACTTAAGGTATTCCTATAAGGGAAAATTTAGAGTGTACAGCACCCTAAAATGGTACTTTATATAAATCATAATTCAAAAAATTTGTTTATTTGACTTTTATCCATTCATACATTATTTTTACGCAGGAAGGAGGGGCCAAGGTGAATGCGTGCATAAACTTCCCATAGAGGAAGAGGAAAGTCAAAATCAAGGTCCAAGGTTTTCTAAATTTAAGTAAAACTTTCGGTTTATAACGATGTTAACTACATGGTGAGCGAAAAGTCCCTGTGCACCTGTCCACTTCCAACACAGTGCAGGTACAGGTTCATTACACTTCTTGCAGGTGCACGGGGACTTTTCGCTCACCCTGTATAAATGGGTAGCAATAATTAATGAAACACATTAACTAAATTTGATAACGTCACGTAAAGGCATCAGTAGTGGACAAACATTTTCTCATATGGGAAATAGCAGTTAGAGAACTAGGAAACTAGTTTTGTACTAGTAAGAAAAACATTTATGCGTAAGGATTTTTATATAGAAACTCCTTATCTCAATGTTTTAGAGCAATTTTTGACCGCCGGTTCGCTATTACTGAAGTGATGTGCCAACCAGCCAACCATGTGTGTGTGTGTGTGTGTGTGTGTGTGTGTGTGTGTGTGAAAAAAATTATACCTCAGTTACTGAAATTTACATAAAACTTTAGTGATTCTGGATTTTTGTTTTATTGAATGCTTCTGAACCATTTTCAGTATCAATTCAAAAATTTTCAAAAAATTTGAAAAAACTTTATTCAGAAAAATAATACAATTTCCATCTATTTTACGATATCTTCAAATACAGAAATATTTTTTCCCCTATACACTATAATTTAGATATCTGATATGACGTTAATACATTTAAAGTATTCTTACCTGAATATGTCGTTATAAAGCATGGAAGCTTTTTAGGCAAAATGGATGGGATTCAGTTAATTTATTACAGAAGGGAAGTGTAATGAATAATAATAATAATAATATTAATAATAATAGTAATAATAATAGCCATCAGAAAACTTGAGAAATAGCATAATATAATGAGTCTTTCAAGCAAATGTTAACCCATTAAAGTTTATTAAAAGTTAAAATTATGAAATTTAAAATGAAAATTCTTTCTGGAAATAAAATGTAACATTAAAAATGCTTCACTAAAAATTACAGTATAAAAAAATGTTAGAAGTGGATTGTTACATTACGTGTAAAAAGACTTGAATACTGTAGAATAGGTAGGAAACTACAAAAATTATTAAAATTCATGTATTAATTATTGTCTTTAAGTTTTAGGTTCATAGACAATTAACAAACAAATAACATGCCAAGCGAGATTGGAACCGCAAAATCTGCGCGATGAAAAAGTCAACACATCGCTAAGAACACAGAGACAGTAAAAATTTTAGCGATATTTTGGCTACTCCACATCTGGCGACTTTCTGGCTACTTTTTGAAGTGAATTTAGCGACATTTTGTGAGCCTGGGTTGGTAACCCTACACAGAGTTAGAGAATTAAGTCAAGAAGAGTCAGACAGAGTCGTCGGGAGCAGTTTGTTCATCTTAAGATCGTTTTGACTTCCCTTGTTAATTTGTTTTTAACATTTCGATCAGAGCCCGTAGGAAATAGGGCCTATATTAGGATGAGTTCATAACAGGGTCAACTTCATTTTCGACTGAGGCCGGCGACGTGGAATCTTCTGTCAGCGCTCCGAGGCTTTTTATTCATGTCACGCGCGAGGCTGCTATATCGTTTTGAAGGCCTACTTGATTTTTGGTCAAGGCTTAACCTTGTCTCTTGAATTATATAACGTAAGTGTAAATTTAAAGTGATGAGGACATAAGATTAAAAGTATAAAAATTGCGATGTTCCATAATAGAACAATTTATATTACTGGTCGAACTCCGAAACATCCGGGAACCCCGAACCCTTTGAACTCATTACCAAACAGGGTGAGTCAAAAGTCCTACCTCACGGATATTTATTGTATAATTTTTTTTGGAGGGGGGCAGGACTTTTGACTCACCCTGTATATGATGATCACGCAATACATCTCGAGTTCATATAATAAGTGCAATATTTTTAATTTGAACTACAGGGTGGATGATCTTCGCACAATACCAACTTTTTTTTAAAAGGGCTTTTTTTCAGTGATAACTACCTACCCAAGAATACCCTTTAAGCATTAATGTAATCATGAAATCTTTTTCTTTGGTACTACCCTGTTCACACAAAGTCCTTTATAAAGTTATATAGAAACGAGTGAGACGAGAATTTTGGCTTTAATTGCATCGACACCTATTATATTACTTAAGTATTATTAATATTAAACCTATGTTGAGACCTATAATACTTTGTGTTATAGATAGCAGTTATCAAATCTCAGTGACTTTTAACCTAAGATAAGGCTTAGTGTAGGTAATTATTATATTAATAAAATATCTCATTATTTTTTCGGTGTTAAATATTTTTTCAGTAATAATAATAATAATAATAATAATATGATGTATTATTATTGTTATTATCATTAATGGAAATAATAATAGTTATTGTTATTTAAGTAACCGTAATGTCAAAAGTTACGTGAAGTAGGGGACCTATCCGAACTATCTAAGGGTCACTACATCATCTAAACGCGGAGGAGGGTCATCCATCCAACTACTGAGCAGATGTAACGTCGCTTAACCTCGCTGATCTACCAAGGAACGGTATTACGACGCGGCCCCGACATAACCCTAATTTTTTTCCAGTATTGCATGTTTCTCCGCAAAGACTCTTTTCGACACAACAATAACTCAAAACTTCATTGATAATATTTAGAATTTTAATAATAGACTATTAATAGTATTAATAAATACTATCAATAGTATTAATAATATTAATACGAGCCGAAATAACGAATGTAAAATTTGGTACGAAAAACTTACTTATATAAAACTTTTTATCAAATTTCTCAATGTTCGCTCATTCCCAAAGACTAATTACGATTCATTACTTTGAGTTATATATCATTGATCAGCGAAGTTAAACGATATCGAGTGTGGCTAGTAATTGGATGATGTAGTGACCCTCAGTTCGGATCTCGCATAAAGCCGTAGGCCCCCTCCGTCACGTGACCTTTGCCCTTACGAAAGAGGTTAATCAACCCCCAAAACATCGTCAGCGACACCACGCATAAGCTATGAAATAAACTTATTTTTCAAATTAAAAATGGGTGTCGTAATATTTATAAATGCGTGGTGGAGTGGATTCGTGTATCGAACCCTTTCTTCACTTTATCACATTTTAAAGATTTATTTTAGACAGGGGTGACTGATTGCCTTCAATTAATGTAACACACAAAAAATTTGTACCTGCCATTTTCGTATGCGGAAGGATTGTCGAATTTGTTCTCTTTCAGTGAACACCTGGACATTATTTAAAACTACAATAAAAAAGGTTCATACATATATATATATATATATATATATATAATATATATATATATATATATATATTCAATGTGATCTCCCATTAATTAGCATTAGAACATGGAAATGTAAGCAGTTGACAAACATAGACAAACTATTTATAAAAAAAACTAATAAATATTAGCTAGAAATTGACTAAAGGTTAGAAACTGCGTAAAACACACACACACACAATAAAATTAAAATGTAGGTTTCTGTATGGTTATTGCGCTGTTTACGAATTCTCATTTTGTTACAGAAATCCTTCGATTATATTTTCATTTTATATATGTGCTAAATGAAGTTTAAGTTTTAATAACTTCAAACTTCAAAACCTTTATTCAGAAAAAAGGGATCACCTGAAGGTCAGGGGCCCCAGCCTTCGTTAGTTAGCCTTATAAGGCTAACTAACGAAAATATCACGACTTAACCTAACCAATCGTCAAGGCCGTACAGTTGATCTAACGATTGGTTAGGTTAAATCGTGATATTTTCGTTAGTTAGCCTTATAAGGCTAACTAACGAAGGCTCGGGGCCCTGATCTTCAGGTGATCCGAAAAAAGAATACAAAGTTATGTAAAATTTTACACTATTTTTCAATATTTTTCTGCGCAATTTACATATCTGATATGACGTTAATATATTCACATTGATCATTTTCATTATCATTATTATGATCATCACCATTATCATCACTATCATCATCAATATCACAGTATTGAATATTGAAAGCTTTATAGGCATAATAATAGTATTCAGTTTATCATATAATAGTAATAGTAAATAGTGTAAATAATGAGTAATAAGTAACATATCTTAAATTTTACAAGAAAATGCTCATTAAAAAAGATCAACAAACAATAAGAAATTTACGCAAAATATTCGATCCAAAAAACTTCTAGCACTGTCCCCCCACCCCAGCCCCCTACATCCCACCACTAATACAAAACAAAATATAGGGAACTTGTAAAAAGTTTGAGGAAACATTTTTGTATACGTGGATTATGGTGATGAAGGTTTGAACAGTCGAGTATACTGTATAAAAACTAACCCAAATTTTAGTTTTAATCCGAGACTACAATTTATTTAATTTACGATGCGGTAAATACTTATGATTATTATGCGACATCTCTTCTGTAAATATTAAGATCACAAATATGCCGCCTAACCAACACGACAATTGTTTCTTTTACGAAATCAATAGCAACTTGTTTACAAATCCGGGATCACTCGAAGATCAGGCCCTCAGCCTTCTTTAGTTAGCCTTATAAGGCTAACTAACGAAAATATGACGACCTAACCTAACCAATCGTTAGGTCATCTGCACGGCCTTGACGATTGGTTAGGTTAGGTCGTGATAGTTTCGTTAGTTAGCCTTATAAAGCTAACTAAAGAAGGCTGGGGGCCCTGATCTTCTGGTGATTCGGTTAAGTCGTGATATTTTCGTTAGTTAGCCTTATAAGGCTAACTAACGAAGGCTGGGGCCCTGATCTTCAGGTGATCCCAAATTCGCACAGAAAAAAAACAACAAAACACGTTTAATTGACCGCTTTTTGTGTGGATCAACTTAAGTAATGGTTAAAATATAGTAAGTGCTTTATTTAGAGTTAGCAAATGTATTTAGTTGGTTTCATTTTGTTGTAACAAAGAAGAATCGAATCATATATTTAAAATAACAAAACACTTTTTGTTTGTTTAAATCAAATAAAGCAATTATTAATCAGAAAAATAACTTAGCCATTTTGGTAATTCGAAAATAAAAATAATTTTATGTTTAATTTAAACAAATCCTTGTTTAAAACAAGCATACGCAGATTTTCCTCGATTAACTAAACATTTGTTTACTGCACCACATTATTATCAACAAAATTCATTTTGTAAAACAAAACAAAAAAATTGGAGGGGGGGGGTCTAAAAATAAAACAAAAATTTTGTTGAAACATTTATTTTTGTTTGAGTCAACAAAATATTTTTCTCCGTGCGTGACGTAACCAATATTTTGGAAAGGTTTAAACAAAGGTTATTTACAAAATCAATGACTCTGAGAAACAAACATAAGAAAGAGTACTCATGAGGCATCCCAAAAATTATTTACTTAAATTAAACATACAATCTGTTTTAATTTTAGACAAACAAATTACTGTGTTCAAAATTATGATGTCAAATTTTGTTAAACAAATAATGTTATTTCAAAATTATGATGTCAAATTTCGTTGAACAAATAATTTTACTTCAAAATTATGATGTCAAATTTTGTTAAACTAATAATGTTACTTCAAAATTATGAGGTCAAATTTTGTTAAACAAATAATGTTACTTCAAAATAAGTTCGGTTTACATTAAACAAATCTAAGTTTATATTTAGTTGGAATTGGGCCTGACATCATATTGGTAATTTGAAGATAATTAATTTCAAGAAGATTGAATGAGTCAACACAAGCAGTGGTGAGGAAGGGAACAATAGAGACAGAAACCTTTAGAACGGAAAGCGGGGTGATTCAGGGGTGCCCCCTCTCGCTTCACTTATTCAACTTGTACCTTGAGATGGTAATGAGAGAAGCCTTGGAGGGATTTGAGGGCGGTGTGGAGATTGGAGGACAGAATCAATAACCTGAGATACGCAGACGACATCGTGCTGATGGAGGAATCAGTGGAGCAACTACAGGAAATGGTGGACAGATTGGAAACATCGTGTACAAAGTATAAGATGACCAGTGGTGTAGTGCTGTGGGAACGCGTGGGAACGGCGTTCCCTTACTTTTTTTGGTAGACGGAACGGCGTTCCCTCACTATTTCAAATAAATCCGAACTTACAAATCTCTAACGTCATGAAATTTTAATTCCCACCCCTAGAAGAAATATGAGAAAGAATCATTAACTGTTTCATTTCTTTTAGCTTCGACTGAGGCAATGCTAGCCTATAAAGATCTGGTGAAACAGTCACCACGGCGTACCAGTTGTTAACTTTTTTTTAGTTAATCATTCCAGTTGTTAGCTATTTTTATTGATCGTACTGGATGTCATATATCTAATGACACTGGAAATACTGCATCTTCAACCTTGGAATATATCCTAATATCCAGTGCATATGACCTCAAAATATCCCTGAAATTGGTCAGATTTCAAAAGATTTCCCGGGGAGCTTACAGTGCCCCCGGACCCCCAGCTGTATGGGCTCGCCGCGCTCGCCATTGTCCCCCCCCCGCATCTGAGTAACACCTTCAAAATGCGTTCCCTCACTTCTTTATTTAGCACTACACCACTGAAGATGACTATTAACAAAAATAAAACAAAGTCAATGAAGATAGGAAGAAGAGGAGAAGCTATTCGGGTAAGGTTGTCATCGGGAGCGATAGAACAAGTGGACTCGTTCAAATACTTGGGAGTACGGTTCATGGAAGACAGAGATACATTCAAGATGGTGAGTGATAGAGTTGGACTTGGGTACGTTACCTTCAGAAGGTTGACAAAGGTATGGAAAGACCGAAACATCACGCGAAAACTTAAACTGCAACTGCTGAAAACAACAGTGATACCCGCAACCTTATATGGCTCAGAATGCTGGGTAATGAAAAAGAGAGAAGAGAAGAAACTATTGGCACTGTCTGAGGAGAATACTGAATATAAGATGGGAGGATAGGGTGACAAACCAGAGAGTGAGGGAAATGGCTGGAGTGGAACGGAATATAGTGGAGAGAGTGTACGATGCACAGAGGAGATGGTACGGGCATGTTGACAGGATGGAGGCGGAGAGATAGCCAAGATTGACGCTGCATGGACGAGTACACGGAAACCGCCCGAGAGGACGACCTAGACGGACATGGCTGCGGGGGTTCGGCGAGGCTAATGAAGGTTTAACGACCAGAGAGCTGGTGGATCTGGCGAGGAATCGAGACGAGTGGAGGCAATACCGATATATCAGATGGAACCCTACCTGAAACCTCAGAAGGGACATAAGTCAGTAAGTCAAGTCAATTCCAAGTAAATATAAACTTAGATGTGTTTAATCTAAAACAAATTTATTTTGAAGAAACATTATTGATTTAGTTCAATTTTAACAAAATTTTGCCTTATAATTTTGAACACAGTAATTTGTTAATCTACAATTTAAACAAACTCTTGGTTTAAATTAAAGTTTTTATGAGCCTCTCGTGGTCTGATCGGATAGGGCGCCGCCCGGCAATGCTGATGCGCCGGTTAATCGTGGGTTTAAACCCAAGTGTTGGCTAGAGCGGGGCGGCAGTACCGGATTAACGCATGGGCAAACTGGGCTGGAGCCCATGGGCCCCGAGGCTCAGAGGGGCCACCAGCACCACTCACCAGCTACCGAATAGTATAAATTATCCTCATTAATGTTCATTATTATTTATTATTAAATTATTTATTAATTTTTTTTGGAAAAGCCCCAAAATAAATTAACTGGCGAAAATTGGCAATTTTTAAACCTAAAACTGGCGATTTTTCTTAGACGCTTTTTCATTAATGAAAGACAGAGAAGTGAACATTTGATTTTTGTAGAGTTTGATTTGTTCAGTTAATTGCGTGATTTGAAAATATAAATTTGATATATTACATTACTTTACTGAGTTTTATTCATGAAATGGGGTTTGGAAACATTGAAACATGGGGGCCCATTGAAATTCCCAGGACAGGGCCTTATGAATGCTTAACCCGGCCCTGCAGGGCGGTTGTCTTTTCTGTATCTTACGTCACGACGAAGCGG